>JXTB01000729.1:142249-158817 GCA_002914805.1 Parasponia andersonii | reverse complement strand
CATTGTAAAATTTGGGGCAGATTTCATAATAAATATAGGGGCCAAGATGCAACGTTTTCCAAAAAAGTTTTAAATGAAACAAATGAAAAGTACATGTGCCAAAATTAAGATGTTTTGAAGTTAGGAGCCAAAATTAGATTTGGTAATAATATGGGGCTAAAAATTGGATTTAATCATTTTTATTTTTGAAACACATTCTTTATTTATTTAACCATTTGATTTTACTTCTATTCTTATTTTTCACCCAGGACCTAAAGTTTACAAATTAACAGCACCGTCCCCCGTATCAAACCCTGAAAAAATTTCGTACTTTAATGGCGGGAGATGAAAGCATTATATATATCATATATTTTTATATATAAATAAAAAAGACCGTCAAAATCCAGACCTCCAAAAACAAGGAGAGGTTTCTGGAACCATCTTGATTTCTTTACCATTTTAGAACTCTCTGGACTCTCTCTCTCTCTCTCTCTCTATAAATCCCGAACTTCCAAAGTCGCTCTGCAACGAGAAACTTCGAACATTGCTTTCTCAGTTTCCAATTCGCTCACGCTTTGGTTTCCCCCATAGAGAAAAAAGAAGTCCCCATTTGCAATCTCGCTTCGCCCATTTCGAAAGTTTAAGCTAGAATCCATGGAAGAGGACTTTGATATCCCAACTGCTAGCAACGTCGACGAGGAGATGGACATTCCTGAGGAAGAAGATGACCCAGTTGGCCCAACTGTCAAGGTTGGCGAAGAGAAGGAGGTTGGGAAGAATGGGTTGAAGAAGAAGCTCGTTAAGGAAGGTGAAGGGTGGGAGACTCCTGGCTCCGGTGATGAAGTTGAAGGTAGTGTTATATAGTACATTCCATTCATCAATGCTTGTATATATATTTGCGTATATATGTAACAATATTTCTTGGTTTTAATGGTGATTTCTTGTTGGACTATTGATTTTGAGGCTGTTTTGGCTGATGGGTTGGTTTCTGATTTTGTATTTTAGTTCATTACACTGGAACTTTGCTTGATGGGACCAAGTTCGATTCGAGCCGTGATAGAGGGACTCGTTTCAAATTTAAGCTGGGCCAAGGTAATTAAAGGATGTTTGCTCCAACGCTAATGGATTTTCGGTTTGATTTGTTCCATTCATGTGTTTGTAATTTATAAGGAGTTGTTCTGATAAATGGATCCGTTCTAGATGGCTTTGTTGGTAGCATACTGTTATCAGTTAATTGCACGTCCTGTTGACTCTTCTCTCAGTTTTCTTTTATTCTAATTATAATTGGTATTAATTATAAATATAGAAAAGAAAAGAAGTATATGTTTAGAATAACTCTGGTATTTATGTTTGTGATCATCAGGGTGATACAAATTTTATGCCTTGGGATATGAGATATGTAGACCCAAACTGATTGTTTCTCTTAATGAAACGTGTTGCTGTTATCTCATATAGCTTCAATTTGACTTGGAAATTAGTGTTCTGATATAAAAGATCTAGTGATCTAGCTAGGGAGCTGATAAAAGTCCATCACAGTTCCTTGTGTTTTCTCAAATTGCACTCGCCTCCCCATGAGAGCTTTGTTTAGAGGGCTAACGATTTTTTCGTGTATCTCGTTTCCAACTGATGCACTTTCTTGAACTCTACGATTAAGCTCGAGACATCCTAATCGTTTCTCGTAGTTTTGTACTTTTTATGACCTAGAAAATAGAAAGGAAACTAAAAACTCGTTCTGGAGATGAATCTCGTTTTTCAAGGATTCAAATACCTACGACGTGGATATTCAACTTTGAGGTGGGAATTGTTTTGAAACCAAAAAGGAAATTTCAAGGGTAATATGCCTTTTCGATGTGGTGAGAGCATAGAGTTGATTAAAATATTTGTCACATTAGACTTCCAATTTCAGGTCTCCCTGAGGTGAATTGCCTTCGTCACTAGTGATTCTTATATTTAATAATTCTATTATGTGACTCAGTTATGGACTTCTGGTGTTTGTCTTTACTTTACTAGCTCATTTATTGACTGCAATCATGTCACAGGACAAGTGATCAAGGGGTGGGATGAAGGAATCAAAACCATGAAGAAGGGTGAAAATGCAATATTCACCATACCTCCTGAGCTGGCTTATGGCGAGTCTGGTTCCCCTCCCACCATTCCTCCTAATGCCACTCTTCAATTTGATGTGGAGTTGCTTTCTTGGACCAGCGTCAAGGACATATGCAAAGATGGTGGAATTTTCAAGAAAATACTTGTTGAAGGAGAGAAATGGGAGAATCCAAAAGACCTGGACGAAGTATTTGGTGTGATATATGATAATTGCTTTTCTTTCCTCTCTCGCATTAGGGATTCATTTTGATGAAATGGGTTTCTCAAACACCATGTTTTCTTTGTAGTTAAATATGAAGCTCGACTTGAAGATGGGACTCTGATATCGAAATCTGATGGAGTGGAGTTTACTGTTGGGGATGGTGTGTTTCATTTCCCCTATCTTATAAATGTTTTGGCCTCAGATTGTCTTTAGCATCTCTTACCGAAGATTTTTAACATGGTCATGGTGGCCTCTTTTTTTTTTTTTTTTTTTTGGTTATAGGCTACTTCTGTCCTGCCTTGGCGAAAGCTGTGAAAACAATGAAGAAAGGAGAAAAGGTCTTGTTGACAGTGAAGCCACAATGTGAGTACAATTCTTATGTAGTGTCTATAATGAGATATATTGACAACTATATAGATACGATACCTCTACATTTCAGATTTGTTGCTTCTCAATTTCTTCAACTTTTGTAGTTCCCTGTAATAATATTATTAGTTGACTATTTCCATAGATGGTTTTGGTGAGGCGGGCAGACCAGCAATTGGTGACGAAGGTGTTGTGCCACCTAGTGCCACTCTTCAGATAACTCTTGAGTTGGTCTCTTGGAAGCCTGTTACTGATGTCTCAAAGGACAAGAAGGTCTTAAAAAAGACCTTAAAAGAGGGCGAGGGTTACGAGCGCCCTAATGATGGGGCTGTCGTCCAAGGTACGTATAATGAATCTATTGCATTTTGTACTCTAATCGGTACATAGTTTTGCAATGATATTAAACTCATTTTTTCGCCCACTCTGACCTGTCAGTGAAACTTACTGGGAAATTGCACGATGGGACCATCTTTGCTAAAAAAGGCCATGACGAGGGGCCATATGAGTTCAAAATTGACGAAGGTAATGGCATCTTCGCTTGATGTGTATTTGTGGTAATGGGAGAGAACTATATGGAACTAATTATTGTGAAATGGAATTAATGTATAGAACAAGTTATTGATGGCCTTGATAGAGCTGTGAAGAATATGAAGAAAGGGGAAGTTGCTCTGGTGACGATTCACCCTGAGTATGGTTTTGGCTCGTCTGAGTCACCACAAGACTTGGTTGTTGTTCCTGCTAATTCAACCATCTACTACGAGGTTGAGCTACTCTCTTTTGTCAAGGTGAGTGTTATCTAGTCCCTGGTGTTTGCTACGTAATGTTAGCTCAACTCATATAGGAGACTATGGTCTTGAGACTCGAGTGATTTGCCTGATGTAGGAGAAGGAATCTTGGGATATGAACACACAAGAGAAGATCGAAGCCGCTAGAAAGAAAAAGGAAGAAGGCAATGCGCTATTCAAGGCTGGTAAATATGAAAGAGCCTCGAGAAGATATGAAAAGGTACACGTAGTTCAACAATATTTTTCTCTTGGTGCGTTACTCTAAAAGTCAGAGTCAGGGCATTTTACAAAAACTTTTGCATCAATGATAGGCTGTGAAGTTTATCGAATATGACTCTTCCTTTGGCGATGAGGAGAAGCAGCAGGCAAAGGTGCTGAAAATCACCTGTAATCTTAACAGCGCAGCCTGCAAACTGAAACTTAAAGACTATAAGCAAGCCGAGAAACTGTGTACCAAGGTACTGGAACTTGACAATAGGAATGTGAAAGCTCTGTACAGGAGGGCTCAAGCATATATTCAACTTGTTGATTTGGACTTGGCAGAGATGGATATTAAGAAGGCTCTTGAGATAGACCCAAATAACAGGTGAGTTCTCCCTTTTACCTGATGGATTTACTTGCAATGCCCCTAGTTTTTCCTTGTATAATACTATATTTTGCTCCTTTTCACTTATGCGCTCTATTTGTATTTTTTTTTTATAGAGACGTGAAACTGGAATACAAGGTATTGAAGGAAAAAGTGAGGGAGTGCAACAAGAAGGATGCACAATTCTACAGCAGCATATTTGCAAAGATGAACAAATTTGAGCAAGTAAAATCCGCTTTGCAACTCTTAGGCCGCGTTAACTAATTCGTAAAAAGAATGAGTGGAAGGGGAATAGAGGGAAAAAAAGAATGGGGAAGAATAAGAAACATTGGGTGGGATAGGGTTGGACTCCTCGTGGAAACACATGAAATGAAGTCTTTCCTTTTTCAATTCTCGTTCATGTTACGGACTAGTAAATATGCCTTCCAGTTTGAGAATCTTTCTGTATCTATTACCCTTTACTGATTAGTTTTGTTGGCTTGTTTTTGGAATCTAAATGCAGAATGCAGCTGCAAAGCAGGAGCCGCCGGCGCCCATGACCATTGACAGCAAAGCTTGACGGAGAGAAAGCATGCAAACCTTTTCTTCCTCTTCTCTTTCCAACCATCTTGTCGTCATTTCTCGTTTGTGTCGTCTTGTCTTTGATTGAGAATACGCACAATGACAGTGTGCGCTCTTAACTTGTAGATGTGTTCCCTTGGTATTATTTGGTTTTCGTTATACCTCAAGACGGTCAAATGGGTGATTTCATAGCCACTGGACGTGATAAGAGTCAAGTTTCCTCGCTGTACTTTGTAACTCCCATTTATATGTATTTTGTGCAAGTAAGCGCTTACGGGACACAAGTAAATTTCTAGCTACTCCTTTCTCATCTTTTCATTTTCATTTTCATTTTCTTTTTAATTTAAGAACCACAGTAATTTAGTAAGAAGAAAACAAGAAAAAAAAAAAAAATAATGCTTAGGGCTACATATCATCAGTATTGGTCTTACCTCATCATTTGTGAGTTACGTGTATTAGAGGTATGACGTAAGATTGTTATTAAAACAAGAATGTAAGACGAATCGATCTTAGTGAAAGTTTGCTCCAATTAATTTGATCTTGTATATGTTCTTATAATTGAATCATAATGGTAAAACATTTTCGGACAAAATTTTTGAGAAAATTTCTTATTTAAAATTGTTGAGAAGATATTTTGTTTCGATAGTTACCTTTAGCTCAAGCAATAAATATCTGAGAAAAATCTAAAAGCAAGTAGCAACTTTTTAAGAACAATGTTGTGGCATAAGGTACAATTATCTTATTGGATAATTTGTAATTATAATTAAGTAGTAAAAAACTAACATAATTTTTAACTTATATTTCGTTATTGAGCTAATTAGCCAAAGGAATAATATTACCTTTCTATTATTTATTTATATATTTATTTTATATAAATAAAGGTGTTAACGAGTAGTTCGATTCAAAGGGTGAAATCGAAAATTGAAGTGGGAAATATGAGCAATGGACCGGTGCGGTTTAACTCATTATTGTTGCAAAGTTGGCGACTATTTTTATCCCTAAAACATTGTTTCAGAAATAATATGTCACCATAGCATCTTAACTCTTAAAATGATGTCATAAACTTGATTAACTATCTGCGTAATCTCGTTATATGGGGAACCAAATAGGCTATAAAAGAGGGTATCCAATCAGGATAGGAGCACCAATCATTATATTTGAGCACAACAAATTATTCTCACTCAATTACAAGTCATTGTAATACTTTAGAGAACCGGCTTACACGTAAATTTTTAGTCTTAGTAGTTTGATAGTTCGGTTGAATTACTTGACCGCATCCCAAGCAGCATTCATATTCCTAAAATCTTGACGAGGTATTTAGGCTGAGAAGCATTAAGTATAAGCAACCAAGCTGAAATCTTTATGAATTCCATTTTTATGTTTTAAGTAGTGATATTAAAAGAAAATAATAATAATAAAAAAAAAAAAACTATAAAGGAACCAACTATACTAGTTTTACTTGTATATTATCACCTTAGGGGTGGATACTTATATATTTCTAATGGGCTAATGACACACTTGGTCCGTGGACTCTCTCTCTCTTATAACGCTTTGGTCCTTAAAAGGTTTTTAATTATGCAATAAAATGCTTAGATTTTCATTCTGTTGTTAAAAAAGTATACCCCGAAATTGAAGAGCAAAAAACACTCGTGAAATCGTTGAAAGAATATGCACGTGAAGGTCACGTGAGCTCGAATCCACAATTAATTTTTTTTTTTGGGGGTGGGTGGGAGTTGGGAGGGAAAGAACGTTACAAGAAAGTAAAATAGGAGTTCATTTGGGAAAGCAAGCGGCATCTGAGGAAGGCTCTCCTCTTAATCTCTCTCATCTTGTGTTGTGCGAACTTGTCAACTGTTAAGAGAAAGTGAAAGTGAAAGTGAAAGTGAAAGGGAAGGTCCGATTCCATTCCTCTTTCATCAATTTAATATCTCATCCCACTTCAACAACGCTGCCACTGCCACCATCGCCTGCCGCAATCTCACTATTGGTTTTCTAATCTCTCTTCCATTTTAATTTTTATTCTTTCTTTAATTCTTAAATCATCTCACAAAAAATAAAATCTTAAAATCCAATTTTAACTAAAACTGTAATTCGGTTGGCTAAGCTTTCAGTTTCAAGTTCACTAGAAAATGGTTTCACTATAAAGGAGTTGTCACGGACTTGATCAATCTTTTAATTTTTGTGCTTTCACTTGAAATTTATGTGACAAGGCAATACCTATGATGTTAAAATTCAATTTTAAGTGTGTTGTCGTTTTTCATTTTTCTTCTGCAGATGTGGGAGAAAAGGGTACGGAGTCATTGCGTAGTAATATGACGAACCAGTTGATGCATTGACAGTTGCATGCCTCTTTGCGGCTATGCGCTTCGGAACTGTTATCCACAACATCGAGTTCAACCGGGGTCAAGGTGGCAAGCTTGTTCGAGCAGCAGGAACCAGTGCAAACATTCTCAAGAAACCCTCCTCAACCAAGTGTCTGGTCAGACTTTCTGAGAAGTGGGTTGATTCTCGCTGCATGGCCACGATCGGTGTGGTGTCTAATCCTAGCCATAGGGATAAGAAGCTTCCCGAAAGGCCCGGCACAACCGACTGGTCGAGGAGTGGCAATGAATCCAGTTGATTATCCTCACTGTGGAGATGAGGGTCGCAGCAAGAGTGGTGGAGTTTGGGGAAGGAATTCTCTAACGCCTTGGGGCAAAGCCATTTAAGTCTGGATACAAAACTAGACCCCTCAAGCGCAGAAGGTAGCGTTTGATTTCTCTGATGCTCTCTCAGATTTAGATTTCAATCGTGTAGTTTTGCTTCTAGATGAATTTGACAACAATAATAACCATACTTCCAATGTTTACCTTATCAAGGAGGTTTTTCAAAGATTTTTTTTTTTTTTCCAAGTGGTATTTTTGGAGAGTCCAGTTGTGTACTGCTTTCTCATTTATATGCGTACAGACTTTCAGGGGAATCCATTGTTTTCCCTCTAGTAAGTTTGAGCTTAGTTGTCATTTTCTAGTTGATGTTCAATGTGTATCTATCTCCAAGATGTGCTTACATCGGTTCGATGAGATACGTGATAATAAGTTCATTAAGAATAATATAAGAAGAAGAAGAGATCTAAAAGAAGATATCAGAACTAAATCAATGATACAAAACTAGTTTTGATTGCGGTTGAGAATCGAACGAGCATTAAACACAAACCTCTTGCTTTTGCATTTGCATACATTTGCATCGATTTTGGTGTTTACTTCATACATGGTTTGAAGGGAGTTTTGTGTTTTCTACTTATTCGATTCTCCAGATATTTTCCCCTTATGTTGTTCAGTTTTAGTCAATAGCAATCAAAACTAGATTTCTATCTTTGATCTAAATCTGATACCTTCTTTCAATTCTTCTTCTTTTTTTTTTTCTCAGTAAACTTTTTATCATTTATCTCATCGAACTGGTGTAATACAGTTTGAAAATCAATTGGCACAGCTCTACTATGAGAAATGAGAAAACAGAAGAGTTACTTTCGTCATTCACTATATTTAAGCATTCTTTAACATCAAAATCCAACTCTGGAGATGAGAAGCAAAATGAGAGAGAGAGAAAAGAAACATCATCTTGAAAGAAACACAACCACCAAAACTGCAAGCATATAAGAGCTTTACAAAAGATATGGACAAGAACAGGATTGTTTGTGCGCTCAGATGTCGTTCTCCGAAGCCTTTGCACCACTGCAGTGACCCTCAGGGCTGTCAGACTATAGAGGATAAGAATATCCCCGAAGATGTTTAGAGTCCACACCCGACTCACGCACCAGTGCAATTCGTCCGGTTCGTGCCACCTGGAAGAAGCGCAAATTTCGTAAGAAAAAGATGCAAGTTGTGGTGCATTTTTAAGGCATAGTGAAACCAGGATAAAGATCAGAGTATGCTTCTTTAAAAACTGCAACCAACAACTTTATGAAGCACTCAAAAAATCAAGGAGTAAAAATGCATCTATCATGGCTGATACAGCATTTGGAACGACATTAAGGCTGTCTAGACTTGCTATGTGCATCTTAACCTAATTAACATATTCTCGCATCTGAATATTGCTATTGCAAGACAAACCTCACAGATGCCGTAGGGCTCTAACAGTCTTTGTAGTGCAACCATCTTGTTTAAATCTCCCGTAAGCTGAAAAATAGTTAAAAAGTAACGAGTCACAAAAGTTGATTTTGGATGAATATTAAAAGCCCACATATGATATAAATTCAATTCAAATCATAAAAGAGTAAATTCACCTCAAGGGTTACTGTATGGTCTGAAACATCAACAGCTTTAGCCCTGAATATGTTAGCAATGTCAAGGACATCTCTCCGAGCAACAGCATTCACAGCCACCTTTATCAACACTAACTCCCTCTCAGCAAATGGCAAGTGGGTAAGATCGCGGACCTGAAGGACATTTGCCAACTAATCAGATAACTGTTGGCCACTACTAAACACAAACGTTCAAACTATAAAATTTAATACGGCATTCAAATTTAGGATTACATTGCGTCCAATATTATAATCTAAAAACACAGCGATATTCAAGACACCAAAGGAAAAACAGGTTGAAAGATGGCAACAGTACGTAAGTTTGAAACTCGGACAGTAAACCACGAGTTGTATAATTGTTGATGCAAGAGAAAAACCTACTACGAAGAAAGAGTGATCTGAAAACCAAATTGGTGTCACTTTCTCCTAGCTTTCAGCCATCACTTAGAAATTAATAATAGCGTTGAAAGAAAATGTAATTTGATATATGGTTAAAGGTTAAAACCCAGGAAAAACGAGTTAAGAACTAAATTCACATATAAGGAATGCGGAACAAACATATTGACAATGTTGGGAGAGATCACGTGTATATTTTTTATTTAATGTAGATTTGTATTTTGTAATTAGTATGAGCTGTAGATTATGATTAAATTAGATTGTATTTTGCCTTAATTAGGATAGGATTTGTTTCCTTTTTTGAGCTGTTGATTTCCTATATTTATAGAGGACGTCTAAACCTCTAAAATTAATCTGATATAAAAATATTTTCCTCCAAAAAATCTTCATGGTATCAGAGCTCAATTAGCTTCCTTTGGACCATTTAGAACTCTTTTTTCTCTGTTTTTTGGAATAAAACAGAGCATTTTTCGTCAGTCTTCAGTGCTGGTTTAAGAACTCTATTTTTTCTTTGTTTTTCGAAACCAAAACAGAGCATTTCCATCAACCTTCATTGCTGCCCTCATCGTCCAAATCCTTGTCTCAACCATTTTCAGCATTAGCTTGCTGAATGTTCATTGGCTTCAGCCGAAATTTCATTATTTTTTCCCTGTATTTTTTTATCTGCTACCGAGCAATCCTTTCTTTCTCTCGTCTAGCCGTCATCCTATCCTAAACCCACCGGATCTTTTTATCTTTTTTTTTTTTTCTTTTTGAACCATGGCTGAGACACCCAAACCCACCAAATCTTCATCAACTCCAGCCCAATCATCTCATATGATTGTTCATTCCGAAAACCCCACGTTGCAGATTTCAAATGTCAAATTGAATGGTAAAATTTTTATGGAGTGGTCTCAATCGGCCAAGGTTACCTTCATGAGTAAAGGAAAATATAAGTATGTATCTGGAAAGGCAGTAAAACCGGCGGAAGATGACCCATCCTATGAGACTTGGGAAGCTGAAAACTCTATGATGATGGCGTGGCTGTGGCATTCCGTGAAACCCAAGATAAGTAAAGCTTATCTTCTCTTTCCTGCAGCAAAGGATATTTTGGCAGGGGTTCATTGGATATATTCAAAGAAAGGATTTGATTCCCAAATTTTTCAAATCAAAAGACAGATTCTCAACACAAGGTAAGGAGATTCTGGAGTTACAGAGTACTATAGTACACTCAAAAGACTCTTTACTGAACTGGATCTTTATCAAAAAACTGAGATGGAGTGTGCAACCGATATGAAGAAATTGAAGGACATGCTAGAAAAAGAACGCGTATATCAGTTTCTTCTTGGCCTCAATCCAGAATATGATCGAGCTAATGATCGAATTATTGAAAAGGAACCATTTCCAGACTTAGATGAAGCCTTTGCCATCGTACGCAACGAAGAAAGCAACAAGGAATTAATGAGAGTAACTGCTGGAAATACCAACAATACTGCTGTTGATAACTCAGCCTTATTTACCTCAAGGCAGTTTAATAGAAAGACTAAAGATAAGGATGGGAGATGGTGTGATCACTGCCAGCGCCCTCGCCACAATCGGGACACATGTTGGAGGCTCCATGGAAGACCTGAAAACTTCAAAGAGATCATTGGGAAAGCTGAAAATTCCAACAAAACTGGACCGAGTCAAAAGATTGGACAAACACATCAAACTGAGACAGTAGAAGACCTCAAAATGGGAGATTCTTTTAACAAGAGTGACATAGAAAGACTCCAAAAATTGTTGAAACAGCTAGATTCCTCGTCAACAGATTCAAACTCAATTCCAGGTTCTTGTTCTCTTGCCCAAACAGGTAAAACAAGTCTTGTGTCTGAAAAATCGTGTTTGCCAAGTACTTGGATTGTAGATTCAGGTGCATCAGATCATATGACCTATCATTCTAAATTTTTTCACCATTATGTGCCTAATTCTGGGAAACAAAAAATTTGAGTGGCTGATGGAACTTATTCTTCCATAGCTGGTCAGGGAGATATAAATATTTCTCCATCATTATCTTTGAAGTCTGTCTTACATGTTCCAAAATTATCCTACAATTTGTTATCTATTGGGAAATTACTAAAGATCTAAATTGTTCAGTTGTATTTATATTGGATGCTTGTTATTTTCAGGACCTTGGTACGAAGAAGATGATTGGGCATGCTAAGCTGAAAGATGGGCTATACTACCTAGATACTACCTGCAAAAATAGACCTCATGGACTTGTCTCTCATACCAACTCATCAGATATCATTTTACTATGGCATAATTGACTTGGCCAACCTCCTTTCTTTGTTCTGAAAAAGTTATTTCTTGAATTATTTAAATATGTCGATCATAGTTTTTTTCATTGTGAATCTTGTGTACTTGCAAAACATCATCGCATTTCTTTTCCAATAAAAGAACCCAAATTTTATCTCCATTTAGTCTTATTCATTCTGATGTGTGGGGACCATCACGTGTTGCTAATATTTCTAGTTCTCTTTGGTTTGTTACTTTCATAGATGACTATAAGCGATTAACATGGGTTTATTTGATGAAATTTAAATCTGAAGTTGCTTCCATTTTTCTATCATTTCATAAATTCATTCAAAATCAATTTGGGACTAAGATTCAAACTGTTCGTTCTAATAATGAAAAAGAATATTTCAATCAAGAGTTAGACACATATTTCGAAAAAGAGGGAATTCTCCATCACTCATCCTGCACAAACACACCCCAACAAAACAGAGTTACTGAAAGGAAAAATCGCCACATGTTGGAAGTAGCCAGGGCTCTTTTAAATGAAAGTTCCAAAAACCTATTAGGGGGAAGCTATTCTCACTGCCTCATACCTAATAAACCGAATGCCATCAAGGGTTCTCCAAACACAATCATCTATTCAAATATTAAAAACCCTCTTTCCAAATTTCCAAGTTATCGGATCCCTACCTCCTAAAGTTTTTGGGTGCAGTGTGTATGTCTATGACCAGAGTCCTACACGGGGAAAGTTAGATCCAAGGGCTATAAAATGTGTATTCTTGGGGTACTCATCCACAAAAAAGGGTATAAATGTTATCACCCACCAACTAAGAAAACATATGTATCTATAGATGTTACATTTGTTGAAAGTCAACTATTTTTCGAAATCAATCTTCAAGGGGAGATAAAATCAGCAGCCGAGGATGTAGAGTGGTAGAAAATTGAACATGAAGATACTCCAAATTTTGTCCCAAATCACGCCTCAAATGTGGAAAATTCCAATCAGCCAAAATTAGAATTTGTTCCTACTGTCAATCAACCAGAAAATCAGCAAGAATCAACACCAGGTCCCACTGTCTCTGCTACTGTTCCCCAAAATCTGTGTGAAAATCAAGGTCAAATTTTAAGTCCAAAATCCAAAACTCCATTTTTACAGGTATATTCAAGGAGAAAATAGCCCATACTTCAGCTAGCACCACCAATTGTGGACTCTGCATCAAGTGATGAAGGTAATAATCTAATTTCTCAAAATTCAGCTGAAAATACTCCCATTAATAATCTTGATCTTCCTATAGCACTTAGAAAAGGAGTTCGTTCATGTACTCTTCATCCTATGTCTAACTTTGTCTCCTTGAAAAATCTCTCCCCCGAGTATGTGTTTTTCTGTCTCATATAAAATCACAGAAAATTTCATCATCTATTCATGAGGCACTCAAACTAAAACCTTGGCGGGACGCTATGGCCGAAGAAATGAAGGCTTTAGAGAAAAATCACACACGGCGATTGGTTGATTTGCCACAAGGGAAGAAAGTTGTAGGATGCAGATGGATCTTCATAAATAAATACAAAGCTGATGGGTCCTTGGAGAGGCACAAAGCTAGGCTGGTTGCAAAGGGGTACACCCAGACCTACGGAATTGATTATCTTGAAACATTTGCACCAGTTGCAAAAATGAACACTATCAGAGTCCTACTGTCAATAGCATCCAACTGTGATTGGCCACTACATCAGTTTGATGTTAAAAATGCATTCCTACATGGCGAATTGAAAGAAGAAGTATATATGGATATTCCACCAGGGTATTGGCAGACTTCAATGGGAAACAAAGTTTGTAAGCTGAAAAAATCTCTTTATAGCTTGAAACAATCCCCAAGAGCTTGGTTCGGAAGATTTACAAAGTCCATGCTAAAAAAGGATTTTTACCAAAATCAGGGAGACCATACTCTTTTCTTCAAACACTCAAGAAGTGGGAAGATCATAGTATTAATTGTGTACGTTGATGACATAATCATCACTGAAGATGATCACATTGAAATTGCAGAACTAAAAGAATATCTTGCAAAAGAATTTGAAATTAAAGATCTAGGAAAACTCCGATATTTCCTAGGAATAGAAGTGGCCATATCTAAGCAAGGGATTTTTTTGAACCAGCAGAATTATGTCCAAGATCTTCTGCAGGAAACAGGTTTTCTTGGGAGTAAACCCAGCGATACTCTAATTGAAGCTAATCATAGCTTGGGAGAAATAAAGGAAGAAGAATCTGTGATAGAGGAATGTATCAAAGACTCGTGGGAAAATTAATCTACCTTTTACACACAAGACCAGATATCGCCTATTCTGTGAGTGTGGTAAGTCAATTCATGCATGCTCTTTTCAAATCTCATCTTGATGTTGTGCATCGTATCTTGAGATATCTTAAAGGAAGCCCCGGGAAAGGAATTTTGTTCAAGAAAAATGAAAACCTTAAAGTTGAAGCTTATACTGATGCTGATTGGGCAGGATCACTTAGTGGTAGAAGATCAACTACAGGATACTGCACATTTGTTGGTGGAAATCTAATTACATGGAGGAGCAAGAAGCAAGCTGTAGTTGCCAGATCAAGTGCAGAGGCAGAGTTTCGAACTATGGCTTAGAGAGTATGCGAGTTATTGTGGTTAAAAATTATCCTTACTGATTTACAGATAAAGTTTGACCTTCGTATGATGTTATACTGTGATAACAAAGCAGCTATTAACATTGCCCACAACCCTGTTCAACATGAGAGAACTAAGCACGTGGAAATCGACAGGCATTTCATTAAAGAGAAATTAGAAGCAGGTCTTATATGCACACCCTTTGTACAACCAGATCACCAACTAGCAAATATTCTCACAAAAGACTTGCAAGGAAGAACGTTCAATCAATTGACAGACAAACTTGGAATGCAAAATATTTTTGCATCCACTTGAGGGGGGGTGTTGGGAGATCGTGTATATTTTTTATTTAATGTAGATTTGTATTTTGCCTTAATTAGGATAGGATTTGTTTCCTTTTTTGAGCGGTTGATTTCCTGTATTTATAGAGGACGTCTAAGCCTCTAAAAATAATCTGATATAAAAATATTTTCTTCCAAAAAATCTTCAGACAACGTAGGCATTCAAACAGCAAGGAGTTAAACCAATACATTACTCATACAAACTAACGCATATAGTTATTTGTCTACTCAGCTTATACCAATCGATGCACTCTTTTGAACAGTTAAGTATTCTTACGTCATGAAGATCGACTAGCTTATAAAGCTGCTGCACTAACTTGGCAATTGATTCATCTGTACCAGGAACAACAGTAGTAATTCGAGAGAGGCCCTCAGTTTCTGCATGGCCAACAGCTAAACTCTGATAAAAAGAAATATGCATAATTGACCAAGTGTCTAAGCCTTGGAAAGAACAAATGAGAGCAAAGGGAAGAACCATTACTAGACACATACAGAACTAACAATATACCTGAATGTTATAGCCCCTTCGAGCAAAAACCCCCGTAACAATGTAAAGGACTCCAGGAACATCATTGACAAGCATGGACAGAGTATGTGAACGAAAACCACTTGTCTGATAAAAAAAATAAGCAAGAAAAAGATCTCTTTAAAAAATAAAATCACGAGAAATATCAAAGAACAACCAACCATCGTGGTAAAAGTTTCGTTACCAATTGCCTATGCGGATTACATAATCAGTGTTGAATTCCAATGTTTATTGATTTGTGTTGTTAAAGCTTTCTTCTTTCTTTTTTTTTTTTTTTTTGAAATTTTTGTGTTGTTCAAATTATCCAAACAAAACTAAATCACATCCTAAAATTTAATTCAGAAAGTTTAGAATTTAGCTCCTTCTACTAGATCGATTTTACCCCATCATTCCTTTCATTATGATCAAATCCCCTGACAGTAATGATATTAAATAACAGATTATCACTGCGTATAAAACAACCTTAACAAGACGGCACCTTAAGGAAAATAAATTCAGAGTTCAATTCTGGTGTTAATGATTCTTACATCTTCATCATTGATAATACCCCAATGAGCATCAAGAACTTGATTGAACGTAGAAACATCAGATGGCTCCACGGGATAAACATCACCCTTTATAATCAAATCAATATATATATGAGAAAATAAATCTACTGGGAGAGAGGAAGTGAAAAATAAACGAAATAAAAAACAAACAAAAAAAAATGTCATATTGACTATTAACTGCTACTGCATACCCCAAGAGACCCGTCAGATTCACTACCAGCTGATCTGCTTTCAACCTCCGCAAGAGCATCAACCGGTGTCGTTCCTTCAAGATCTGGATACGAAGCTGCTGAATATCGCCAAAATGGAGCAGATGCGCCCAACTTTTCCCTCCTCAAGGCAATCTAGGATGGAACAGTTTCAAGCATCAAGTTTAATTTTCACAAAGACAGCTACTTAAACACATTATTGAGAATAAAAACAACGTAATAAAACGTTTTATGCTCCCCAACCTTTCCAGTTCTGGCAATTTCTTTGATTCCAAACTTGCTCAAATTTCTTTGCAGAGCAACGATCTTTCCTGGATCTCCCGTCACCTGGGGATCAATCGATTACACTAACCATAAAGTGAAACTCACTTAACACGGCTTTTATTTCATCATGAGTTGTGACAAATTATCTCAGCTCACGATATCTCGACAACCAAATTGGGAAAATTATAGCACACGAGTACTACAACAAACAAACGTGTCCTATATGTCCTTACCATATAATCGACGTATATGTCCTATATGTTTCATCATTACCTCAATGGTCAGAGGGTGTTCCGAGATATCCACAACTTTTGCTCTAAAAGTGTCCACTAACCACATGATCTGAAAATGAAAATCCAAAAAAAAAAAAAAAAAAAGAGCTACCCATTTCAAAATCAATCACTAGGAACAATTTAAAAGTCAAAATTGCAAAGTGGTACCTCGGTGCGGTACGACGGTTGAGCATTAACTTTAATAAGCATTAGTTCACGTTCCACATGAGGGTCGTTAGAGATATCGTCAACCTGGCAA
>JXTB01000729.1:0-141557 GCA_002914805.1 Parasponia andersonii | reverse complement strand
TCCCAACACCCAAATAAAAATTAGTTTCGATTTTGGAATTTTATTTATTTTATAAAGGAAAGTTTAGATTTTGAGGATTTGAACTTAATACTCTAATATTGGATATGAGCCTGGTTATCATTTAGCTAGGCCTGCGACCACATTTATACATCCCTTTTTATGCTTAGATCTTGTATTTGAACGATTATCTTTTTAAAGTTGGTCATCTTTTACATAAATTTAGTTTTTGAATTGTTTAAATTATAATTTATTATTAAATTTTTTTATTAGAAATACACGTGATAATATTTAAAAATATATTTAAAAAGTAATTTAGGAATTTTAAGTATAAAAATAAACAATCACAGAAAATATTTCTCAACTCTAAAAAATCCAAAAAATATAAATAATTCATCTTTTATTATCTCAAAATCTTTTTATTCGGTTTATTTTCCTTTAAATACTATTTCAGATGTCACAATATGCTTTATATATATTTTTTTGGTCAAAACTTTAACAACATGTTGTAATTAGATAGTTCATAGACTAAATTGTAACAAGTCATAAAATTAAGCTATTTAAATACCATAATTAGAATTTTAAAAACCAAATTATCACAAGTTAGATAGTTCATGGACCATTTGTGCCATAAGCATTTTTTTTCCCATATTTTCATTTTCATTGTAGTTGAATTTTGAAGGTTAATTTTTGAGTAAAATTCTCAAAATCTTAAAGACTAGGACATTAGATTGTTTGATTAATGGTGGAAAATTGAACAATTATAAATCATATACAAAATTAAGACAGTTTGTTTAATGAAAAAATAGAATCCCAAAATTACCCTCAACTCGACATTGGTTGAAAAATTTTACCATGTAAAAAAGACAAAAGTAAATAAGGCGACATCGAGCGACACACAATGTTAGACCAGTTCAAAAAGTAAATTTTTGATTAGGGTTGAAAAATTTCAATCGCTGATCAAAATAGTCAGGATTAACGGTTGCACAAGTTCAATCATGGTTAAAAATTTTCGACTTTAGTCGAACAAAGGCTTAGCCGGATCAAGTCGGCGATAGTGGTAGGGTGATACCAGTTGCGGGGATGGCAGAAGCAGGAGTTTTGTTACAGACGAAAGTATTATAGGATTGTTAGGGAATATTGTATTTAAGTAATTTTAGATTTGTAACATGAGAATGAGGATTAGTTTTAAAAATAATATATGAGTTTTTTTTTAATGATTAGAACTTAATTGTCCAACTAGGTGTAAATATTTGTTAATTATTTAATAAAAGTTTTTTTTAAGAAAGAAAAAGGAAGGAAAAAAGAAAATGCAAGTTGTATTTAAGAAAATTTCAATTTCACATCACTATTTTGACCAAAAAAATTAAAGAAAGAAAGATACTTTTTCTTTTTGAAAATTTGAGGGCAAATTTTTATTTTTATAAGAAAGAAGGGTTAAAAGTGATATTTAACCGCGGGATAAATTCAAAAAAATACCATTAGAGGAGTTATTTGGATACATTTTTATTTTTTATTTTATTTTTTTAATGAAAAGAGTGGCATCTCAAAAAACTTTTTACTTTTTGAGAAAGATCTTCACATTCCATTTTGTGTCATTAAAAAAATATATGAAAAAACTTCTTACTTTTGAGAAAGATCTCCACATTCCATTTTGTGTCATTAAAAAAATATATGAAAAAAAAAACTTAAAAGCGTTTCTTATTTTATTTCTTTGGGTTTCTAATATTTTTACCTATAAAAAGCAAAAAGAATTATAAAAATAAGGAGGTTAGTTTTTTTTTTCTAATTTTCATACGGTTTTTATTTAAAAAATATCACATTTTTAAAAAGTTATTAAAAAAATATCATTTTTAAAATAATTACTAGTTACCAGTTTCTGAAAAATTGTTATCGATTACTAGTTATCAATTATGAATATATTTGGTTACTAATTACTATTACTCAAAAATTAATTACCAATTACTAATTACTTTCAAAAATCGTATTTCTAATAAAAATACCAAATTTTAAAAAACAAACTCCACCGTATTTTTCTAATTTTGTTTTTCTAAAAATGTATAATTTTCACTACTTTGTTACTAATTATTACTAGGGCTTTGTACAAGAATGCCCACTTTTGGGCCTCCATTCTAATCTACTTTTTATTTTATTTATATATATATTTTTATGAGGTTTTCAGCCAGCTCCGAATAGAAAATTAGGTTGAAAATTGCAATGGGCATTTTGGGATGGATTCTTAGCATAGATTAGGGATGTTAATTTTCCTCATAGGATCAGGTCGGCCTGGTTTGGGGTGCTATCGGGATGGAGATTGGAAACCAGACCAGGGGCGACGGGGACAAGGGAAGGAGTCCTCGCTAAGTATGCTTATCTATTTTAATTAATATTTTTTTAATAACTAATATACATATACTAAAATGTACAACTAATAAAATATAAAAAATAAAAATAAAAATTGCACGTATAATAATAGAATCATATTATGGTATTTTGGGGTAGAATTAATATAGAATCGGTCATAGACTCGTAGGAGCGAAAATAGAAAAACTAAAAGGAACCAACTAATAGTATACTAGTTTTACTTGTATAATCACCTTATGATTCTTAGGTCCCGAAGGCAGAGACTTATGGGAAGTGAAAGCAGAGGGATGGCTCAATTAAATGAGGAAGATCGACGATGAAGCCACGCGAACTCTACACAAAGCCATTGAATCCAAAATCATAACTACATGTTCTCCTCATGGAGCAGCATGATGTAGCTCATCCCCACTTTCAGTAACTTCATGATGGAAGTTCTTATGTGGAATATCCAGGGCATAGCAAGATCTCTCTTCCCCTCTCAATCTCCATCTCCCTCTGCCTCCTGGGAGATGAATTTTATGTTGGTTCGAAATGGGATATAGGGGAGTATTTGAGATTTTAAGAGGTATGCTACGTAATTTTATTTATTTATTTATATTTTCTCCCCTTATACTTGATTTATGGTACTTGTAAAATCCCAATGTCATTAGCATAGAAATTAGGTAAAGGGATACGACCAATAAAAAGTTACAACTCCCTGGATTATTTTAAAGCTTAAAAGCCTTAAAACAAAACCAATCCAAACCAATCAAATACAAGTATTTTTTTAATTTTCAAATCCAAGATAGATATATCCAAACATTGGATAATTTGATCAGAGTGTTCTAATTCTAACTTCCAACTTGATTATACTCGAATTCAATCCGCAGGAAAAGCTCAGCCAAGAATTCAATCCCTTAAACCTGACAGTAAACCAAAATCATCATAACTTTGCATAGTTTTTTCCTACAAGAAACTCCGCATAGTTTCTGAAAGAATAAAATCAAAAGAAGACGGCGACCTCTATTTTGTCAAATCAAATAGTTTTTTCGAGGAAAAAATACAAAATAAATAAATAAATAAAGAGTGAGCACATGCCACTTCCCTCGTGATTACCAATTAATCTCTTTACGAGCTTCCTATTAAGAACAGCAAAAAGAATTGAGTAATTTCGTACACAAATTAACTCGTCTGATTAACCACACTGTAATCGTTAATTACCTATATTAACCAATCAGAAACTGTTAAAAAATTAGTTAAAAACATTTCAGGCCCATTAGGACTACCCGAATTTAGGGTTATAAACTAAAGTGAAATTTCCACGAACCGAGAGTTAATCCTACGAAATATAACAAAAGAACCAAACGGTTAAACAAGGAAGCTAAACCCTTCTATCACACTCTAAACAAAATTTTCTTTCTGGAGGTTATAAGTAAAAACGGCAAAAGCCATTAAAACAGCGAGGAGGAAAAAGAAACATGATTAAAAAACAAGCGTTTATGGAAAATTATTGGAATCAAAACCAACAGAAACCACAAAAGCTGCATCACAAGGTGAAAAAAAAAGGACAAAAAACCAAACAAGTAAAAATATTTAGGGCAAAAATTACTTCCAGTAAATAGACTAGTAAAATCTTTTTCTAATCTGATAATGCGAAACAAATCCTTCAAAAGTTTTCTATCAGGTGCTCATAGCATGTCCTAGACAGAACGAACGGTACCAACTAAAACAGTTTAACTCATATAAAGATAAAGGGAAAAAAGCAAACAATACACTCTTAAGCAGCAGCACCAGCAGCCTTCCCCTTCTTCCTCTGGATCTTCTTCATATAGAACTCGAGTTCCTTTCCTTCCAAGATGTATCTGTTCACGAAATATGGTGAGATAATTGATGCAGCAATGAAAAGAATATGCTTGAAATTTGAAACCAAAAAAAGAAAATTGGTGCTCACCCATCAGCTCGACCACATTGTCCTGGGCGAGAAGAGATAGAAGCCAACAACCTCCCACTTCCAAACTGCTCTTCAATATGGGGGTCAAGTTTGTGACCTTGTTGACGCTTCTCAAGCTTCCTCAGAACATGATTACTCTTCTTTGTTTCCTCTGTAGGTGTTTCTCCCTCCTGCTTATAAATATTACATAGAATTAATTAATTTTAATTAATAATTCATTATAAATCCAAACAAGTGTCATATCCAACTTACTAATATGGCTAATGGCATACCAAATGTTCTTACTTATATATACTCTATTATAAGTGAAAATAATCTATCATAAGCAAAGATAATGGGGCTATGAGAAAATTTAAAAACATAATTTAAATGATGAATGAGATAACTGAAGCACCCATCAAAAACATTAATGAAAGGGGGAACCAAAAAGAAAAACGCCCACACATACGCATAAACAGAACATGCCTAACCACTCATGCAGCTGCTACTTACAGAAAACAAGACCCAATTAGGAGAGATAGTTGGGGCTAGGCAGGACGCATGAAAGAAACGTATAATCACCACAGTAAATGACAACAACATGTCAATAACTAGAAAAAGCCTAAAAAATTATAAATTAATATAAGGCCTTGTATCAAATCAAAAGCTTAAAACTAGGTTCCAGCCTCTACTCTGTGGACTCTTCACTCTTGATAGAATAATCTACTCTGAAAAGACCAACTAGGGTGACAAGAAGTGCGAATAAACTTTGCACAGAGTCTAGTGACCAGTCCTTAATAATAACATTAGAAAAGTATGAAGGAAAATTCGCGGGATAATTTAGATTACCTCTGCGGTTTCCTTCTTGGCAGCAGCTGTTTTCTTCTTCCTACCGATGTCTACACCATAATGCTGAAGGTACCATTGCTTGAATGGGGCTGCATCCACTTGGACAATAGCACTTTTCACCAGAGTCTGTGTTCTGACAAGCTCATTGTTTGATGCGTTGTAGACAACATCCAAGATACGCGTTTTCCGAGTAACAGCTTCACTTCCCCATGAATAGTTACCAGTATCCAACCTAAGAGCTCTCCATTTGACATTTCCTCCTCTGACACGTACTCGCCTTACAGTCTTGTTGCTTGAAAGCTTAGTGCTAGCAGGCTGCCGACCAAGCTCGTACCTGCATATGTAACATTGGTTTAAAAGGGAAAAAAAAGGACGGGAATGCAAATCCTACAATGGAAAAGAGTCAAAGACCATTATGTAAATACATGTGAACTTCAGTCCTTCAACATATTTTCCCGAAAAAATGCATTATCAACACAGCTTCGACCAAAAATTTACTATGATTATATGGACTAATAGAAATTGTACCTTTAATTTGCTTAATCGAAGTCTATAGAAATCACCCGTTACCAACACGGGTTCGACCAAATTCTCAATTATTGTCCTCATTTTGCATTTTTTTCAGCAAGAACACAGAAAATCAAACATAAGCCAACTCTGTAATTGACCATGATAACTCACGTGTCATTAGCTCAGTGAACCACTAACATAATTTCAAAAGGAACCACTCATTCATGAATTCGAAAGTTAAATGCCACTAAATCTAAATAAATAGATCTTCAATTCTCCATATTTACAAACGTATACATACATCTATCTATACACATAAAATAGATACCTTAGCAAAAACTCTGAAACACACTAACGAAATAAAGATCTTAAACCCCATTTCATAGAAAAGGAGAATACGAACCAGTTACTCCTCTCTCAAAAAACCCAACTAGTAAGCAATCAAACAAGAAAAGACCAAAAATTTTCTTCCATTAACATTAACAGTTTACTACTTCAAATCTCCATTAACACGAAGCTTAACAAGACATATAAAAATGGATTAGGGGATTATTACTTTCTCTTCTTCCTCCAGGCCTTCTTCTTGCCTCCAGTGGCGCGCCTCTTGTGCATAGAATCACGCGAAATACCTAAACACCATTAACGTTCCAAATTGTTAAAGCCATTACTGAATCGAACAGAGTGAAGCACGCACACAGAATAGAGGGAAATAGATATGTATGTGTACATATATGTATGTAGATATATATATATATATAGAGAGAGAGAGAGAGAGAGAGAGAGAGGGATTATTACCCATGGTTGCAGATGGAACTGTGATCGGACCACCAAATCTGCCTCGCCTTCTTCTTCTTCACCACTTCGGCTTCGGCCACTAACTAAAGCCCCTCTTCTCATTCGTATTAAAAGATGAAACCCTAGCCTAACAGGGGTCGAGATATGTGGGCCTGGATTGGGCCACCTAACCGCCCAATCAATAAATAAGAACTTGGGCTTTCAGCCTAACAGCTGAGCCTGAGGTCATTATTTAAAAAATCGTCATTTTCCAAACACTATTAAAAAACAGCCGACTTTAACAAACAAACGCCAAAATAAATCAGTTTTAGGAAATATATCAATATCGAATACTATCAAAATTGATACTGATTAACAAAAGTCGTTTTTTTTTTAGTATTTAAGACAAAATTCCTTTTTTAGATCAAATTAAAAAATAGTTGTTTTTTTACAGCTATTTGATAGACGGTGGTTTTATCTTTTATTTTGATATATAACATTTTTATTTGATCTATTTTTAAAAAAAAATAGTCAATTTTATACAAAATGAATCAATTTTTTTTACAAAATAAATCAATATATTTTAATCTATTAACCATAAAAATAGCTATTTTTTAAATAATTTCCAAAATTTGAAATTTTTTTAACGGTGCTTTTAAAACGGTCATTTTGCTATAATGATCTAAAATTCCACCATTTTGCTAAAATCCCTTTTAATTTTAATTTAGTTTTATGGTGATTATCAGAGTGTGTGTTCTTTTCTCATATTTTGTTTTAATAAATGTTTATTTTTTTTATAGTTAAATGATTGAGTATATGTATTTTTTATACTTTGTATATCTGCTTGCATTCTAACTTTAGTTTATATAATAATTATATTAATTATTATATTATAGCTACATCATACTTTCACTTGATATATATACTACTATATTAATCATTTTATTATAACATTTAAAAAATAGAGCCCACCAAAATAAAATGTACATAAAAACTATTATATGTTTTATAGCAAAATGATTGGTTTCTCCTTTTTAATTAAGAAAATATTAAAACAAAGTAGACACTATAATTTTTCTTTTATTTGTGTTAGATAGCTCCGTGTGTAAGGTGAGAATTGAATATTATATTAGGAGTTTGACACTCATGGTGTGTGAGTTATTGACAAATAATCTAATTTTTCTTTGTAGGAAAACATAAATATTAAGGAAAATTATCACTAAGATGCCATTTATTTTAAAAAATATGAAAAAAAATTGGTATTTTTTAGAAATTGAAAATAAGTACTTTTTATTTAACGAAAACTATCACTAAAATATCTTTTGTTTAAAAAGTATAGAAAAAAGCATTTGTATTTTTAAAATTCAAAATAAATATATTTTATTTGAGAAATTTTCAAAAATTTTAGATTTTTTTCTAGATTTGTGCTACAACAATGGATAGAATATTTTTTTAAGAAGTTTTAGGCCATGTGCATTTTCTTTCTCTTTATTTTTAAATTTGGTGTATCTCTTAAAATAATATAATATGAGTAAAATGTTAATTTTACTAATTTTTTTGAAAGTCAAAGATATCAAATAATTATATTTATTTTGAATTTTTAACTATACAATGATTTTTTTCACACTTTTTTAGAATGGAGTGTATTTTAGTGATAATTTTTATTAAATAAAATGTACTTATTTTGAATTTCCAAAAATACAACGTTTTTTTTTCACATTTTTCAAAACAAAAGGTATTTTAGTGATAATTTTTATTAAATAAAATGTACTTATTTTGAATTTCAAAAAACACAAGGTTTTTTTTTTCATATTTTTCAAAACAGAGGGTATTTTAGTGATAATTACCCAAATATCAGTTGAGATATATATAATTTTTATTAAATAAAATATACTTATTTTGAATTTCCAAAAATACAACACTTTTTTCACATTTTTCAAAACAAAAGATATTTTAGAGATAATTTTTATTAAATAAAATGTACTTATTTTGAATTTCCAAAAATATAAGGTTTTTTTTCACATTTTTCAAAACAGAGGGTATTTTAGTGATAATTACCCAAATATCAGTTGAGATATATATATACAGAGTTAGAGAGAGGGAGAGAGAGCTAGCTAATATTAATGACTATTTTGTACAAAAATTTCAAAACTGATATTTACGTAAAGGGCTAAAAACTTCCGGCCATTCTGCTAAGAAAACCATTTTATCTCAAGGAGATACATGGGCGTAGTTTGGACAATCAAATCTGGCCCATTCTGTCAAGCTACACTTATGTTAAGATTTAGTAATTTTTAAAGTCACGATATTATTCTTTAGTTGGTTTTGTTTATTTGTATGTATTATGAGTACATTTTCAAGTGTTTTCTCAACAAATGATTAGAAAATTCATGCATTCACTACTTCAATTGACAATAGACAATGTAGACATTGTTTTCATCAATTTTGAATAAACTTGAAAATGTTATTTGTTAACTATGGACAACATTTTCTTCCTTAAAAAAAAAAACAAAACAAACAAACAAACTAAACTTTATTCAAAAATATTTTTTCAGGGATCAAAAATTCATATTTAATCATTCATCGCAACTCTTTGAAGTGTTAAGGCATACATCTGAAGATTTGTGACGAAGGATAGAAGAAAGACCAAGCATTCATACATGTTTTTATTCACACGTCATAATTTGTTTAGGAGCCTAATAGGGTAGGAAGTCGAAAAATTATGGATGGGCAAAACTGAATACAAAAGAGTAGTTATCGATTCTAAAACCTACATCTTCGCACTTTTATTCCTCAAATCACCGACAATGGCCAAAATAAAATATACTCATTTTGAGAATGAACATACTTATTAGTCGTAATTGAAACAAGAATAAGATGATGACGAAAAAAGAAAGGTAGAGGGTGAGACAATAACTACTTATTAATGGTGACCAAATTAAGATTTTTATTTAAGAGTGAAAACTATAAAGTGACTTACTTACAACCAGTTATAATTCCAAATTGGCAATTGAAATTCATACTACAAAAAAAAAAACATGCGATGATAATTTTTGAATCACAACAAATTATTTTTTGCAGCTATAACATTTAGTCATGACTAAATATTTTACATAACTAAGAAGTAATCTTTAGTTATAAATTATCACTATTATAGTTTTTTAGTTGCAACAATTCACATCTTTTATTACCAATCACTACTTATTGTAAATAACATCTTTTTAGTTATGTATTTTTCATTTTTATTCACAAATTATGTCGTGACTAGATTTTCTTTCATTTTTTGTGTCAATTATCTATAGATGTTCTTAAATTTCATACATTTTAAAATTTAAATGATGTACTTTTAACAACTCGAGATTTAAAAAAATAATCCTATTTGAATTTTTTTTTATAATTATATTATAATGCAAGAAATATAAGATAAATTTCGAAGTATATTGGGGGTAAAATAAAATTTTATCTTAGTTTTGGGGGGCTAAATTTTTATTATTTGCTTATAATGGGAGGTCAAAGTCTAATTTACATAAAGATATGCAGCTTTTAAAAAAATTGAGGGGCACTGCCCTCACTCGGCCTGATGTAGCTCATCTATGCTTGTTAGAATTTTTCTTAAACGAATTTATTAATTTTTCTAAGCAGAAGAGCTTTTAAGTAACATTATATAAGTTACGTGGCAACTAATATCGTTTCTTATAAAATTATAGAGGAATGTCTAGTTATCACCAAAGGGATTTGAAAAAAAAATGCAAAGCGATATTAGTCCCATTAGTTGTAAATCTCTAAAAATAAAAATGTTTGTAATGAGATTCATTAATAAAAAAAAATGTTTGCAATCTGAAGCATTGTGAAGGTAATCTTTGCTCTAAATAGTGACTAATTGTTCATCTTAAAATAATATACAAAATAACCTGTCTAATTTTATCCAACAACAAAATAACTAAATAAGTAATAACCTATCCACTTACTTTTTGTGATTTTAGTTTTCTTTTTTTTTCACAAAATATTTTTCTTGATATTTAACCAATGTCATTTTCTTACGACATGACACCACGTTGTTTATCATCAAACATGTAACATTGATTTATGACATTGTTGAGCCCTATTAAGTGCTCTGTCACTTTTTGAAAGAATCATCCCACGTTTTCTTTCTTTACTTTTTTGGGTTTACTTTTTGGGTTAACAAAGTGAAGGTTTCTGATTTTGCCATTTCTATTGATAAGATTTATAATCCTGAGCGGAGTTGACAGTTGTTATTTATGTCATCTCTTATGTGTAAATTTGGATGGAAAAATATTTAACTCGAAAATTTTTCCGCATTTTTTAATATTCGTTTTGCCACTGTAATACATTGTAAGACTTATATTATAATCTTTCTAGATCTTTGTAATTTTATTATTGGATGCACGAAGAATTCTTAAGATGACTATTTATGTTATCTTCTTTTTGTGTCTTAACGATAAGTTCAAAAAATCAATTATTATATTGACAAACCGAGGGTCCACTTCTTTACCATTATGCTTGATAATTTCACTTTTGTATTGGGTGTACTTGTATTTATTATTACTATTATTATAAATCTGTATTTAGAAATCATGCTATCTAAAATTGTTGAAACAAAACTAAGCTTTACCTACCTATATGTGCTGTATGTTTTGGTTCAGTTTTTGCAGTTTGGACAATAAAATCTAAATTGACTTTGAGCATTGAGCTTGACAAAATTTGTAACTTTCAAATTTACCGTTCTTTTAAACTAAATTTTTTACAAATAAAAAATACTAACATATTAATGGTCAAATTACAACTCCATATCATATGAAAGAACTAAATCGATGTAAATAATAATTAACGGTATCATCTGAATCAAGTAAGTACAAAGTTCACTAAAGAAAAAAATAATAACAATAAAGAGAACCAAAAACCACTAAAATCGTAATCATAGCAAATTAAAGTCCACCAATTTGTATACTTAGGTCAATCCATGGAAAAAAGGTAAAATGCATTGAAGAAAACTATAATAACCACTATTTAACGTACGTTAAATACCAGTTAAATATATGTTATATTAAGTCAAATAATACCAAACATCAGTATCTCCATCAAAAAACTATGACAATATGAGAATTAAAAGCCCAATAATATGAACGTTCTAATTCAAACTATAAGTATTGTTAAAGCTTATATTTGCACCCCTATAAAAACACTCCTTTTAACAGTACAGATATTAAAGGGGACAAATAGGACACCCTATCTTCTAGTCTTGCACTTGTAACACCATTATATTCTTATATTTTTCTCATTTATATCTAGAATCCAGCGACTCTTCTCTCACACAGTTTCTTTCCTCCCCCGACGTTTTACTTTTCCTCTTTAATATTAATCTCTTATTTTGAAATCGTTCTTCTATTTTTCCCTATTTTATTTATTTATTTAATGAAACTAATGAATGATATTCAAAATATATATGCTAAATCAATCTCAAGGTCAAACCAAGTTTTAAGAAATATAATATACCTAAAAGAAATCAATTGATGATAAAAATTGGATAAAAAAAATTAAGGAAGAAAAGACGATAGAATAAACTATTATTGACAATGAATCTGTATCTCTAAAATAAAACATAATGAAAAAATGGTGAATTAATATTTTTAGGAATATTTAAAGTACTATTTATTTTTTATTTTGAGATAAAAAAGGTGAACTAAATAAATTAATGATTGATCAATATACATGGAGTCAAGAGAAAGATGGTTGAAAGAGATGGAGTATGCCATTTATCTTGGATTTAAGCAATTGCCATTTTGTCCTATTTTTTATTAATGGGTGTCCTAATATTAATAAGGGGTATAAATATAACCCCCCAAAAAAGCCTAATTTTTTTTTAGAATTAATTAAAAAAAAAACACAATTCGACTGTATATCTTTAGAAGCACGCAATATCCCTAAAACTGCAATGAGAAACGCGAGAACTCAAATGGGCCGCATTTATACCAATAACTTTTCAAAATTTGTCCAAATATGACAAATCTTTTTTCTTCAACAAATAATGCGTTATACAACAAATATTGCATTATACAACGAGCACAAAAGACGCCATTTGTGTTAACTTTTAGAAATTCGTTAAAATAAATCAAATCACATTTCGTTTCAAATTTGTTTAATACACATGACTTAATAAGTACGGTAAATTTTGTGACTATCACATCACGTTAAGATTATACCAATTATATATTTTAATTTTTCTTAATAAAAAATCGGTATCGTATTATTAAATTTTTAATACCAACACATAATATGTATTTGAGTTGATACAATTTAATTAGTACATTTTAATTTATCACAAATAAATTAATTATTTTGTCAACTCATGTGTTGGTATTCAAAATTTGGTAAAAATTTCGATACCAAGCTAAAATGTAACACATCTTGTCAAAATTGATACTATACTCGAATCCAAATCGTCTCTCTAGTTTATTTATTTATTTATTTTTGAAAGGAAATCGTCTCTCCAATTTTAATCTCTCCATTTATATCCCCAAGCTAGTAAATTGATTAGATCATATTGATATACTAGTATATAAAGGCACGTGCCCATGCATCAGTAGAGAAGCAAAATAACTATACATAGTAAGATTTTTAATTCTTACGTTATTTATTAAAAATAATAGAAATGAGTACTGAATTAATATGAAAAGAACAAAATATAATGTACTAAAATCAAAGAAAGCTAAACAAAATCAGCACATAAGAGAATAATTCACGCACAAAAGATAAACGTAATAGAAAAAAGAAAAAACATTAGAAATGAAATAGGCGGCTAACATAAGAAAAAAAGAATTTACTATTATGTAAGTACGGAAGAGGAAAATAAAAAATATATTCATAGGAAACACAGATGAGCCGACTAATAGATAAGAATAGAAAAGAAAATTTATATTATAAAGTATTAAATTAAAATAGAAATAATATTTATCAATCCTCTAATAATTTATGTGGTGTAGACAGATTAATAACAGGTATATTTGTATTTTTTTTTTTTTAAGAGATCACTACAATAACGCTAAAAGAAAGAATGAAAATTGAAAAAAATGGGAAATAGGAAGCACTCAGCTGGAAACTCGGTAACTCAAATACCAAGACACATTCATTATGTATAAATATAAAAATTGACCTATCAGTAAATAATAAATAATGAAATTGCATTATGGAAATTTACAGATTTATTTTTTGGGGTGGCCGGTGGGTTGAAGAAAATGGTTTATAGCTTCTGCTTGCGTATGGCACAGTGGTAATTTCAAATGATAAAAAGCCGCAAGACATTCTAAAATCACCAAAAGTGGACAACGCAGCACCCACGCCAGTGAATTCCTATCAACCATCTCATCCCCTTCCCACTTTGTACTGTTCTTCTGTCCACGTGTCAACCAAGCGCGCAGCCCTCACCGCAACACTGAGCCCCCGAGAATTATCCCCTGCGGTCCACCCCAACTTTCGTACAGCCGCCTCGAATAATCAACTCAACCAAATTACCATAACAACCCTCTTTTACGTCGAGAATATTCTATCAACCACGTGGAGAATTTTCATTTGTTGGAAATTCAAACCAGGATCCACTGGATTAAGTTGCTGAGAAACGAGCTCGAGATTTAACGGTCTGAGAAGTCGCTTTCGGTAAACAGCGTAGACAAGTTGACGCAAAAGGAGGGATTCATCAAAATCGGAAAGGAGAGAGAATTTTCTCGGCCGAGAAAATCAGACTTCCCTTTTTTTTTTTTTTTTTCCATTTTCATGGTGTTTTTCTATTCATTTCATGTTCCGGTTCCGAATTTTCTCGTGATCCAAACAAGAGGCGACAATGCTCTCGCTACAGCCCGATCCTCGGCTCCACCACCACGGCCAGTACCAGAACCAGCTCCCGCCACCGCAGCTGCTCAAATTGGCTCCGTACGGCGATGATGCTCTGGCTCTGCGTTCCGATGTGGCTGCCTCTGCTTCGGCTCCGTCTTCGGTTAATATCAAGCACTCTCAGCCCTTGGATTCTTCTTCTCGAGAAGGTTACTGATTTTTCTTTTCCCCTTTTTTCCACGAGTAATTGAGTTAGGTTTTTGGTTCTTCAGTGCATGATGCTTGATAATTAGGGTTTTAGAGCTGTGTAATTTACTTTTTTTTTCCGTTTTAATTTTTATTTTTTCAATTTTGGCTTTGATTGCTTATAGAAAATGTTTTTTCTTGTTAATTTCTCTGCTCATTGTAAAAATAATGATATAAAAATTTGCTCTTTTCGTTGCATTTACCAGTGGTTCGATTGTTTATTTTCCATTATTTTATGGGTTCTTTTTGCGAAGTTATAGGAGAAAACAACGAAACGGTGTAATATGCTGGAATTAATGGTGGCCATGGTGGCCATTGATGAAAAATATTAAGATCACACCGTTGTTGTGGTCCTGTAGCTGTTTAGCAAGACGGAAACAAAAACTAAATTTGGATTCTTAATTTGTGTGTGTATAAATAGTTCAGGTCGAAATTAATGTTTGTTGCAAGGTTTTTGTAAGTTTTATAGTACTAGTCTGGAGGTTGTCGAATAACTTTACATTCTCTCTGTGTTTGCAAATATTGCATTGATCCGACATCTAGGATTGATTGAACGGTGGCAAGAATCCGGCTTGTAATGTAAGATTTAGGTTTTGAGACTGAAATTCTTAATGGTGAATACTTTAGAACGTGAGTTCTTCTGAACTTAACTGGTATTAGGAAAAGAAAAAGTTGAAGTATGGAACGTAAACGCCAATATAGTAATATTAGCGTAGTAGTATATAGCAAAGGTTTAGAGACAATCATTTAAAGTTGTTTGTGCCAGGATTTGTTTCTAGTCTGTGTTGCAAAATATGCTGTGTCACTAAAAAAGTTATTTAGGCAGCTTAAGCTCCAATATTAAAATTTTGTGCGCATATGTGTTTTTATGTGCATAAACCATATTGGATAAATATGCTTCCAAACTTGCTGCAAACAAATATCCATGTTGTCCACCCGGTAGAAGTCAACATTAGTAATATGAGTTCTACAAGCGGTAAAAAGTGTGGATGATTTTGATTGTGCTTAGTCGGCACCATATTGTTGCAACAGCTACAGTTTATCCTTCATGTATGCGTTCACATTTCTAATAGCATGTATGAATTGTTATTCTTGTTTTTTTTCCCCCTAAATGAAAATGAACCAAAAGTGCCTTTCATTCTTTGAATTATTTGAGAATAATAAAAAATATTTTGTGAACTATCATGTGTGTGTGTGTGAAGTAACATGTTACTTTGGTATCAATTGAACTTACTTAAGAGTTCTTCCTATCATTCATTTTCCTCTTTGTTAACTTTATTTTTTGAAGCTCTCCAATTGTCGGTGAGATCTAAACATAATGAGATCTTTATTACCTTATTATCAGTTCCTTTTCTAGGTCTTTTTAAACTTTTCTTTTGCGTAACTTTGATTCCTTGCCGTGGCATGTCCTGATTTTGGTTACTTTTGGTTGAAGTTGTTGTAAGGTATGAGTGTCTTATAGACATTGGGTGTTGGACTTAGAGAGTGAACATAATTCTTGAGTTTTGAAATTAATGTGCCAAGTGGGTGTTCTTATTCATTGGTTTGATCCTTTGTGGCATTTAATTATTAGAAACTGTCAGTTATATTAATGTTGTATGAAGTTGCTGTTTTTTGTTTGTGCAGTCAATGAAGACATGCTCATGGCTCTGTCTCATCAGAAGTACAAAGCTGGAAACTATAAGCAAGCATTAGAGCATAGCAATGCTGTTTATGAAAGAAATCCTCGGCGTACGGATAATCTCCTTCTCTTGGGTGCAATCCATTACCAGGTTGTCTCAGAAGTTTTCAATGTACCTAGTGTTTTTCTCAATATTAGTACCGATATCATTGATTATGGTTGAGTGAGATTATATGAATCTGATGTTTAGAGAATGCCTCGTTCTTTTCTAGTTACATGATTTTGACATGTGCATTGCAAAAAATGAGGAAGCTCTTCAGATTGATCCACACTTTGCTGAATGTTATGGAAACATGGCAAATGCTTGGAAGGTACTCTTTAGTATCTTTGGTGGTTTCACAGTCAAGTATTTAGCCCGCAAGAGACCAATAGACTGCTTTTATGTTTCTGTTTCAGGAGAAGGGCAATACTGATGTTGCAATCCGCTACTATTTAATTGCTATTGAGGTTTGTTACAGCCATCAATCTAGTTCCTCAAATGCGGTTCAAATTTTCTCTCGGTCTTGATGAGTTTGGACAGTGAACTTAGTTCTATTCTACTTTGAGTTTGAATTTTCTGTTTCTGTTTCTATTTTACAATTCTTAATAATATTCATATATATTCTAAATACCAGTAGGAGTAGTGCATGGTGATAAATATTATTCGTCATATTTAGCATATGTAAATTGGTGTTCAAATCATTACACTAATCCATATTAGCTTAGTGTTTGACAAATTCCAATGAAAATTAACAAACTGGGCTAGACCAACCAGTTCTACCGGGTTGTCCTGGACTCATGGGTAGAGTCACTTTGCTGGGAAGGTTTGGGTCACTTGATGAGCTTCCCAGTCCTAGCATTAGTTACGTAATAACCTGGTTTGAACAGCCTTGGGACTCTATAAAATCTTAGTTTTGGTGATTTATTTGCCCAGGCAAAAACATCTGATTAGTTTTATGTTGCAGCTTCGCCCAAATTTTGCTGATGCGTGGTCAAATTTAGCAAGTGCATATATGCGTAAAGGGAGGTTTAACGAGGCAGCCGAATGTTGTCGCCAGGCTCTTGCACTGAATCCACGTTTGGTAGAATTTCACTTTGATGTTTTAATATTCTATGATCCATCAGAACTTTAAAATCAACATAACTTTCTTCTCACTGGTGCAGGTTGACGCACACAGTAATCTTGGGAATTTGATGAAAGCTCAAGGGTTAGTGCAAGAGGTAAGGAATCTATGGTTTATTATTTATTACTGATATTGTGTGCGCATGGTTACAACTGACAACAACAAGATTGCCAAAATTAGTATCACAGATTGTTGGCTGCAGTACCAGTAAGAAATAATTTGCAATATGTGCAGTTGGTAAAATTTTTCGATTTATATCTATCAGAAAAGAAATGAAGTCCTTGTTTACTTCTCTGCTTCTTGCTGTTATCATCATTCTTACCTTCATTATTTTGCAATTTCCTGTGAAATACCCTAAGATGCTGTCCTAAATGGACAAGGTTGTAATGTATACTTTTGGGAATCTCTGACCTCTCATGTTTTTGTTTGCGTAGGCTTACAACTGCTATGTTGAGGCTCTTCGTTTACAACCAAAATTTGCAATTGCATGGTCCAATCTTGCTGGCCTTTTCATGGAGGCTGGTGACCTTACTAGAGCTCTTCAATATTACAAGGTGTTATACTTGTATCTCTTTGGCGTGCATGTTTTCATGAGCTGAGGGATTTGGGTGTCTATGGCTGTTTATCTGCATACCAAAATTTTATTGACATACATGACTATTTATGTTTTAAAGGGGAAGCGCATTTTAAATTTCCATGCACTGTAACTTTGCTTAACTATCTTTAATGGAATGCAACATCTTTATATAATGTTTGTTATAATCTGTTTTCACTATCTGCCCATTTTCAGGAGGCTGTAAAGCTTAAACCAACGTTTTCTGATGCCTACCTAAACCTTGGAAATGTTTACAAGGTGAGCTGTTGTAGACTGTGAATAAGATAGAGTAGCTGAAAGTGTCTGGCATTTTATCTGGAGAAGAAAATTAGTATGTTTTACTTTTCCAGGCTCTAGGAATGCGTCAAGAGGCAATTGTATGCTTCCAGCGTGCTCTTCAAGTGCGGCCAGATTTTGCAATGGCCTATGGTGAGGCTATCTGTTTATATGCAGTGCTTATTGACTCTCTCTGTCTCTCTCTTGTGCTGGCTTAACTTTTCATTTGATGCGGCTGTAGGATCTTAAACTTTGTTAACTCTCTTGCATGACATCCTATTTTTTTCTGGGGAAATATGCGGATAATTGTTGCTTGTGGCTTCCCCCCCTCCCTTCTCTGATTGGATAATGATCTGCGAGGACATAAATGGACCAATTATATCCTGAAATGCTGGCCTATACTTTATTCTAGTATATCTAATTGTATTTTCCTACTTCATTGATCAATGCATGCTAATTTCTTCTTTGCCATACCGATGGCGTCTGATCTGTGTTGCATGCGATCTGATAATTATACCTAACAATGACCAATTTTCTGTATTAAATCGCTTTAAATTAGTTCCCAATTAGAAATAACATTGAATTTTTTGTTGCAGGCAATTTGGCTAGTATTTATTACGAGCAAGGCAACCTGGAAATGGCAATCGTCAATTACAAGCGAGCAATTGTGTTTGATTCTGGATTCTTAGAGGCATTTAATAATTTGGTTTGTCCTCTAATATATCTTTGTAGTGCTAGATTGTTCTAAATGAACTGACAATATGATTCTATATTGACATCTGTTTTTTAACTCTCCAAGGGAAATGCACTCAAAGATGCTGGAAAAGCTGAGGAGGCGGTGCAATGCTATCGTGTAGGTTCACAGTGTTCTATAATTTTGTCTTTTGTATTATCATTTACGCCTTTGTTTATTTATTATTATTTTTTTGGGTTTCTCTTGCCTACTGATCAATTTTTTTCCCACTTTTTGTTCATACGTACTGATCATGTTTTTCATTTTCTCCTGAAGCAATGTCTGGCTTTGCAACCTAGCCATCCGCAAGCACTTACTAACCTTGGGAATATTTACATGGAATGGTACGTACTATAGAGATATCTTGCCAAGTTATTTTGATCAATGAAGTGTATTATGCTTTTCTCAGATCAATAAATCATGTTGACCTACATCCAAATCTTCTCTGGTCATATAGGAACATGATGGGTGCTGCTGCCTCATGTTACAAGGCAACATTGTCTGTGACAACAGGACTTTCTGCTCCTTTCAACAATTTGGCAATTATATATAAACAGCAGGTGATGTCATGTCCCATACTTGTTTCTAATGTTTGCTCATCTCTATTTTGAAAAAAAATGCTTTTTTCTCTAATTTGCTGTAGTGTTAGTTTGTCCAAATGAGTGGGACATGGCTTTGTTGTCTATAAAATGTGTCACAACATTTTGTTTTGTTTCTTGCTTTGCTCCTAATTTAAAACAGCGGCTTTACTCGTAACTCTTTTATTTTATTTTTTCTCCTTTTCAATGACAGGGCAATTATGCTGATGCTGTATCTTGCTATAATGAAGTTCTCCGGATTGATCCTTTGGCGGCTGATGCACTTGTCAACAGGGGGAACACATGTAAAGAGATTGGGAGAGTTAGTGATGCCATTCAAGATTATGTTCGAGCCATCAACATCCGACCTTCGATGGCTGAAGCTCATGCAAATCTAGCTTCAGCTTACAAGGACAGGTATTTGATGACGATGATGATTATTATTATTATAAGGAGTACAAATATTTGTGTTTTTTGGCATAATGTTTATTCTTTGGTCTTTTAACACAGTATATTTCTTGATTTGCCACAGTGGACATGTTGAAGCTGCTATAAAAAGCTATAAGCAAGCACTATTTCTACGTCCTGATTTCCCAGAAGCAACTTGTAACCTTTTACACACATTGCAGGTACTGTAAAAAGTAAATCCCCTCCCCCTCTTTTTATTTTTATTTTTATTTTTTTTCCTGTTTTGGTTTGTCTTTTGTTTTATTGTTTATTTTTTACTTCTAGACTGTTGATCAGCTATAGCATGTGTTTCTGGATCACCTAGCTTGAGTAGGGTCCTTGCAGGAAATAATTTTTCAGGTTTCCTGTTTACACAGCCACCCGAAGGAAAAAAAAAAAAAAGCTCTTGTATGAGGAAAATGACTCTCCTTCTGTTGCTATAAAATGCACTTTTAACCTTTCAGCTCATTGCTGATAAATTTTCGGTACATGTTTATGTATTTGTCTGTATTCTATGTCTCTACATATCTCTTCTGTTGCTACATGGAACTTGGTGTGGAGGAACTTCTATCTATTAGTTTTAGATCTATTTGCTCTTGGTATATATTTGATATTTGAAATTGTGCTCTCCAGTGCGTTTGTGACTGGGAGGATCGCGGAAACAAATTTATTGAAGTTGAAGGAATTCTCAGGAGACAGATTAAGGTTGATGTTTTGTAGAGTATGTTGTTAATTGATGCTAGGTATCAGTCAATTTCAGTCCTGACATCACTCATTCTTTGTCTTTTAGATGTCCCTTATTCCTAGTGTGCAGCCCTTCCATGCCATAGCCTATCCAATTGATTCAATGCTTGCACTGGATATCAGGTAAGTGACTTATTGTTTGTGTATTGCATTCATCAAGCCTTTATATTAATCTATTTTTTGGTCTAGCAGTCGTAAATATGCTGCACACTGCTCTGTCATTGCTTCTCGTTACTCGCTTTCTACCTTCAATTATCTAGCAGCCTTGCCCATAAAGGGTGAGGGTGGTAGTGGACGACTACGGGTTGGGTAAGTTTGAAGATATATGATATTCTCTCATCCTATGCATGTACTCGTGGCTCATGCACGCATCTGTGTTCATTTACTGTGATTCTGTGGTTTCAGATATGTTAGTAGTGACTTCGGTAACCATCCCCTGTCTCATCTGATGGGCTCAGTTTTTGGTATGCATGACAGAGAGAATGTTGAGGTCGGTTGTTTTTTTCAAAGATTAATGAACATGCCAATTTCCTTCACCTACTATGAAATTATGTACATCTGTTTGCAGGTCTTCTGCTATGCTTTAAGTGCAAATGATGGCTCTGAGTGGAGGCTGCGTATTCAGTCAGAGGCGGAGCACTTTATAGATGTTTCATCCATGTCATCTGATATGATTGCCAGAATGATTAATGGGGATAAAATACAGATCCTTGTCAATCTTAATGGTTATACTAAGGTATCGTATCACACGAGTTAGCCAGTGACATTGGGTTAAAAAACTTTTAGAACTTAAATATCAAGATTTCTATGACTCTGTCTCTTGCTTTTGTTGATGTTTCAGTTTCGGAGTTTGTTTCACGTTTAAATAATACTAATGCCACCTTGTTTTACCTCTAGTTGTAAATCCTTGTTATTTGGTTTGCCAATTGGTTGAGAAAGGCACCTTGTTTGATCTCAGTCTGTGGAAAAATATCATTACTGTCATTAATTTTGTAGGAATTGACATGTTCTGTACTGTACCCAGGGGGCAAGGAATGAAATATTTGCCATGCAGCCTGCTCCTATACAGATTTCATACATGGGATTTCCTGGAACTACAGGGGCAGAGTATATAGATTACTTGGTTACCGATGAGGTTGGAGAGTTTGTAACCGTTTGACCAAGTTTTTTCCCTATTGGTCAAGGCTTTTTTCCCTATTGGTTTTCTGTTTGATGTCTGACTTTGACATCCATAATTTGCAGTTTGTGTCACCTTCTCGATTTGCTCATATTTACTCAGAAAAGATTGTCCATCTTCCTCATTGTTACTTTGTGAACGATTACAAGCAGGTTCGTCATTTTGTGTTTCACTTTTTTGGACGGTATATATTTTCTTGTTTTCTCTGTGTTATCTCAAGGCTACTTCTTGCTTCTTCCTCAGAAAAATTGTGATGTGTTGGACCCAAACTGCCAACTCAAAAGATCCAATTATGGTTTACCAGAGGAAAAATTTATTTTTGCATGTTTCAACCAGCTATACAAGATGGATCCTGATATTTTCAATACATGGTTAGTTGAATGTTCCTTTTGTTACAATCTTGCGAGTAGATTGAATCACAGCAACAAGTATAGTCATTCATGTTTCAATAAATGCAGGTGCAACATCCTTAAGCGAGTACCGAACAGTGCACTTTGGCTTCTCAGATTTCCTGCTGCTGGCGAGATGAGACTACGCAATTGTACTCGAAATTTACTATTATCTCATGTTAAAACTTTTGCATGCATAATATATGGGAAATACTTTGCAATGATTCATTTGTGCTAATGGCCATTCTTGTTTATTTCTAATTAGAATTTGGGGTCCATTTGGTAAAAATTATTTAAACCGATTTTCATTTTTTAATATAATTAAGGTGGAATATTTTTGAAGAACATGTTTGGTAAAACTACCTTTTTTTATTTTTAAATTTTTTATTTTTTAAATGTGAACAAAATTTTAAAAATTTTGTAAATAAAGATTTCTTACTTTCGAAATCTATTTTAAAAGCTAGTATCAAAATTCAAATATGTTTAGACTTCATCACTCTCACCACTGTTCCTCCCGTTGTTACCAAACACAGTTTTGTTTTTAAATATTGAAAATCAAAACAAGAAAAGGTACTTTTATTTTATTTTTTGTTTGGAAAAACAAAAAGTGAACGTGTTACCAAACGAGTCCTTAGTAATTGACTCTACTCTCGTAAAAGAAAAGAAATAAATTGGTAATTGACTCAGCTATTGGTGTTTTAGATGCTGCTCAAAGAGGTGTACAACCGGATCAGATAATTTTCACAGATGTTGCCATGAAGGGTGAACATATTAGACGCAGTGCTTTAGCGGATTTATTCTTGGACACGTAAGCATGTTAACGAATACTTAGTTTTTATTTTTAACCAGTGTATGTTTTCTTCTTCCCTTTTATGTTTTTCGTAATTGTACAATAAGTTTGCAACTTCTTTATTGCAACAATTGATGTTTTGGCTTCTATCTGAGTAGGCCATTATGCAATGCGCACACAACAGGCACTGACATTCTATGGGCTGGTCTTCCAATGGTGACCCTTCCACTTGAGAAAATGGCTACAAGAGTGGCTGGTTCACTTTGTCTGGCCACTGGTGTAGGAGAGGAGATGATAGTTAACAGGTAAATACTTGGTTATTTTCTAAAGCTATAATAACTAAACATATTTGACATTTGGTCAAAATAAGCTTACATTCAGATGGCAAAATGAAATTACTCCCTCAGTGTGACGTTTTGGACAATTTGAATGCTAATCTGCTGGGGTCAGTTAAATGAATTAGATTATCATTTGAAAGTTTCCTTTTGTGGGTGTTTGGTTGATTGTTCAGTTTTACCTGATAAAAATTTACAGAAACCTGCTCTTTTTTCTTTTTCTTTCCTCTCTCTCTGACCGGTGACTGTGTTGTTACATCCTACCAAATATCCAAAAGTTTGAGACAGTACGAGGAGAGGGCGGTGTCGCTTGCTCTTAATCGTCCAAAGCTCCAGGACCTTACCAATAGACTCAAGGCTGCTCGCCTGACTTGTCCTCTATTTGACACAGTACGCTGGGTGAGTTTGCAAGAATCTCTTTCTGCCTTTATAGTTTTATCTTCTACCGACCCTGAAAATATTTCAACTTTGGTATTCTCAATTTCTGCAAAAACTATTATTTTTCGTTTTTGGTATTTCTTGCAGTGTATCGTTGCATGTTCCTGTTGTTGTTATAAAATGAAAGATGAAATATGGTTATAATTGTTGAGCCTAATATGCTGATTACTGATGTAATTGTTATGACCTTTGAACTCAGGTGAGAAATTTGGAAAGAGCATATTTCAAGATGTGGAATCTGTATTGCTCAGGTCAGCACCCTAAGCCATTTAAAGTTGCTGAAAATGATGCAGAGTTCCCATTTAACGGATAGGAATTAGAGATGGTGACGGTATTGTAAATAAAGCAAAGAGTACACTGATGTAATACTCCCCCGTAGGTTAGTTTGATTGAGTGTGTCTTAATGTTGCTTCTGACTTGACATTTACACACATTGGAGTCCTTATTTATTGGATCAGCGGATCAGGATTTATTCTGTATCCTTTGTTAAGATATGATATTTAGATAATGTATTTTTTTCTCTCTATGCCGAATTTTCTTTTTATTTTATGATTTATTCTGACTCTTTATATTAAGTCTTGTTTGATACAAAAGACGATAATGCAGTCATTCTATCTGTTTAACGTTAGCCTGCTCTATCCTCTGTCTAGTATTTTCCCCGTTTGGGTTCTGTTCCAAAGATGCCTCAAATCAATGCTCGTCCTGATAAAGCAACTAGTGATGGGCTTTTTGGTTGTGTGTCGTATTGTATTGTCAAGGGGTCCAATTAACGAAATAATACGCAACCGTTAGGTCATTTCTTCTTGAATGTTGTTCGTACTTTCCTAAGAGTTGGCAATTGGGAGCCAAAAAAATGGCAAGAGTACGCTGGGGGTTTGATATGCAAATATATTTGGGCTTTTAAGCCAAATGGCCGAATTTTGGATTAACTTGCAAAACAACTGTTTTTCAAATTAAACAATAACTGAATTTTGGGATTCATTTGAAAAGTGGCCGTTTTTCATATTTTATAGATCAAAATATATTGATTTATTTTTAAAAATTGATTTATTTTGTATAATTGTAAAAGAGCCTAATGGCTTAAAGAGAATCCAAGAAATTAAGAGCCTAATGGCTTAAAGAGAATCCAAGAAGTTAAGTGACTCCCCGCTTATTACAATACGTGGCAAGCCTCCATTTCAAGCACACCACATAGGAGCTCATCGTTATAGCTTTTCCCAATGGGAATAAAGTAAAATTACAACACTCAGTGACGTGAACTTCACTTCCCTTTTTGATCCACCCGACTTTCTGTGGCTTTGGGTGCTTTTTTCAGCAGGTGAGGAGAAAGCCCAAACTAGAAGCTTTGATATCACATTCTCGTTGCTCCTAGTATCCACAATGACCTCATAAATTTTGCCATTAATGGTGTAGCGAGTACGAAAGAGTATATGCTTTTCATTTTAGGGTGCTTGGCGAGAGGCGGGTGATAATTTTTGGACAATACAAAGCACAGGGTCCCCAGCATCACACCCAACTAATTTCACCTCCGGGTCACTCTCTGTTACTTGCTAAAAAACGTGACCATTAGATAAGGATCATTCGTTGGATTTGTGTCTCACTTGGTTGCATTTGTAGCATCGAATAGGTGGTGCCTTAGCATACGGGTTAGGGTAAATTGAGTGGTGTTTGACAATTTTTTTTGGGTGGCTAGTAGGTTTGAGCTTTTCGGCTTTGTTTTGTACATGAGTTAGAATAGGCTTGGTTGGTTTTATGTAGTGTTTTGTAAGGTTATTGGCTGGTGGGTGGAGGGTTCTTTGGTTGAAGGGAGCTCTAGAGCAGGGCTACCAATTCGTGACATGACACGACAACATGATTTGAAATTTACACGAAATTAACGAGTTTATGTTTAGCTTAATTATGTTCGTGGTGTGTTTGGATTGGAGATATTGACTCGTTTAACGGGTTGTGTACGAGTTGAACTCACCAACACGAAAATAACCTGTTTAGTAAATAGAATACACGAGTCCTGTCGTGTTAATCTATTTATAAATAAGTCATGTTCATGTCATAATTTCTGACCTGTTTTTTAAAGAGAAATTTAGGTGGATGACTAATATTTTAAATTTGATTAATTAGATGTCCATTTTTTAAATTTTATAGCTAAATGTCAAGATATATATTTTTGTATTTGGTAGATGTTTATCTACTAATTTCAATTACTGTACTGAAATGTACTAGATATATAAAATTTTATATTTGAGATATAAACATATACACCAGATATTTTGCTATAAAATTTAATAAAGGGATATTTACTTAAATTATACCCAAAATTTAGTTATATTTCTATAAGGCCTTTTATTAAACGAGTTGTGTTTGGGTCACAGGTCGTGGGTCATAAGTCATCTGTCACGGGTCAATATGATCTGTTTAGTAAGCGAGTTATATGAGTCATGTCGCATCAACTTATTTTTAAAGAGATAGTGTCGTGCCATAATTTCTAACCCTTTTATTAAAGAACTTGTGCTTGAGTTGAGTATTTACCTATTATATATGTAGATTAACACGACACAAATACGACCTCATGGACATGAATTGTCAGCCCTACTCTAGAGTTGGTTTTGGTTCAGCCGAGCTTTAATTCTTTGCGCCTAGGTTACTATTTTATTCATAGTTTGATTAGGCCTGATCTCAAGCCGGTCATGATTCGGGTCTCACAAGCCACAAATATATTGACAAACAATATAGGCTTCAGATTCTTGCAGATTAATGCAAGCGCTGAGGGGGTTGAACTGTCGGTATATTCCTTGATGGTCCAGCTTTTGAGTGCATTTTTGAATTTGGTAATTTAAGATGTGCTCATAATCTTCAGGTAGAAACCATTGCCTCATCAAATTTCCAAATCGATACTAGCTGCATATTACTGGCTGCTCCTCTTAGTGACGAGTATTTGTCAACTGATCCCACCAAGCTACTGCCCATCCTTTAAACTTGTATATAACCATCTTTACCAACTTCTTGTCAGGTTCATCTGTATACCTAAAAAGGAATCCCTTTTGCACAAATCCAATCAAGAAATTCTGCAATTCAATAAGTACCATCTAAAATGGGGTTCCATTTAAATTTATAGTCACTAGACCTAGATCTGTAATTTGCATTCGGACCATCCTTTGGTTTATTTGCAATCAACGCTTCAAAATCGTTGTGGGAGTAAGCTCTTAGGGTCCTATGGTTGCCACGACTTTTGCTTCCTTGGGCAGCAAATTGTTGAAATTGGCCCAAATTGCGTTGATTATGCGCACGATAAGTTGCTACCTAATCTCAAAGGAAGTGATCTTGAGCTCGCTATTGACTCTCATCCTGTTCAATTCCTCGTTCACCTATGGTCTCTGCTAAAACCAAATGCATCTCATGTGCGAAGTCATGAAATCATTGCTGGCTTTCACGAGTGAAGATTTTATAACGATGTTTGAGACCATCAATGGGTACCCAAATGACTTTCGTTCCATGTTCATCACCACTGAGTGGTGCCCTGTTTCACCCGACGTGGTCTTCTGAGCATTAAGGGAAACATGGCTCTTGATTCCACTTAATGCAGAGGGATAAGATGGAAAAGAAAATCCAAACGGGAAAGGTAGAGCTAGATACTCCAATATTGATATTCAATAGAGAAAGTCAACAATTTTGGAATCAACAATAGTTTCCGTCGGTGACACAACTAGATCAATCAAACAATCAAGAACACACGCCGAAAAATCAGAGCAAGAAAGAAATTATACGAATTTATTTGGTTCCAGTTTTTAATATGAAAACAGTAAATCTACGGTAGAGAATTTGTTCCTAGTCCAATCCAATATCAACCAAAAAAAATTATACTTTTGGTCTCAAATTACGGACTAAGATTCTCGTTGCAAGTTAATCTCAAGTCTTTCGGTAATACAATTATGAATCTCTCAGCTAAAAAAATACAGGCTAAGATTCTCGTTTCAAGTTAATCTCAAATCTTTTGGTAATACAATTACGAATCTCTCGCCTAAAAGAATACAGAGTTGATATTACAACATAAAATAAATAAATCACCAATATTGTAATACGTGCGATGCAACAATAACTCTCAATAAATACTCAATTTCTACATTCTATTTTTGGCCTCCAAAATAAAGCATATATATATGCAGAACGAGTCTCAGGCTTGAAATTAAAAATTTAGTTGACATATCGTCTAGCATTATATGACAAGAGATTAACGAATTAAAGAAAATCTAAGAAATTAATGGCACCATGCTTATTACAATAGTAAAGATGACAAACAAATCGAGAGAAACAAATGACACTATATAGCAATAAAGAATGACACTCTCCATGCTCTGCATAAAAAATAAAAATTCAAATGCGTTTGAAAGTTACTAAATGACCTCTATAGATCTCATTTTCACTTTGGTGTGTTTGCAATCCACCAACACATATTTTCCACTGGAACAAAGATAGATTATAAATCTTTAGCTTACTACACCCTTTTCTTTTCTATAGAGTTTTTTTTTCCCCCCCTAAACCCTTCTACTTTAGCCCTTTCTCGAGTTTTTCTTCTCTATACAGCATTTTTCCTAAACTCTTCTACTTTGACCCTTTCTTGAGTTTTTCTTCTCCGATATTAGTTGCCTTAAGATAGTAGTGTTCTTGTCTGCTTATTAGCGACACATGCAACTATTGCTCGTATAGCCCGAAGTAAATAATGCCACTTCGTAGGAGTTAGTTGATTGGCGCTGGAATACTACTTGCTTCTAAGTATGCTTTGCCTTAGGCATCGGAATACAGGATAGTGTTTGTCACCTGCAATAACTTCAGTGCTTAAGTAAGTAAAAGTAAAGTTTACAAAATAGACGATGAGATCAAATAAAAAGCAAAGTATAGAATTTATAGAGAGGGAGAATTAGGATTTCGTGGTCCCTTTGTATAGAAATGTGTCTCCTCTTGTGCATTTATTCTTGCAGACAAAAGGGGGATAACATCCTGTACGAGTGTTAATGGTGCCTCTTTGCAGCTTTAAGTCACCATCCATCACTACCACTGGGACTACTGATACTTGATTACATTTTGATATTCATACATGTCACCTTTTTAGACCATTACCATGTATTATGTCACTACATGGCAGGTCAAGTGTCTTGCTAGGATTCAAGCTGTTATCTACCTCAAGTCAAGGTGATCGACTCGACCTCTCGGACTCCAACTCTAGTCCTAGTATCTCCACAAATTATTTGGGATCTTGAGGTAGAGGGTCTGACCGACCTAAGATGACCCACGTGATCTACTGGTTTGTCTGACCCAAAACTGTTTGGATGGTCTGGAGGGTTTGAATAGCTGACCCTAGTCCATATATTGAAGAGAAAGTTTGAAAATAAGTGTGTTCGTGGCAGTATAAATTGAGCTTCACAGTAGTTTTAGAAAAAAGTGTACGCTTATATTGTGAGTACTAAGCTTAAAATATTACGATAGAGTGAGTATGAATTAAGTTTAAAATATTCATTCTTATTCTATTTTCATCTCAGTCATATAAAATTCTATTGATCTTTAATTGGTGTTAGACTACATTAGTGGAGAACAGTTAGAAAAACAAGCATATGGAATTAGAAAATAAATGCTTAGAGATCAGTCTTAATTTATTTGTTTGCATAAATTGATCTAAGTTATGAGTGGTTAGATGTCATTGACTATACACACACGCGTTAAGGATCAAGAGAGAAGTGAAGTGAAGCTAATGTTGGAATTGAAACTCTAGATACTGTTGATGTTTTGACATTTTCCTTAAGTTAATGATTGTGTGCAATCTTTGAGGCCTGTTTACATTCTAAATGGAATTATTATTCAAATTTTGGTTTTTAGGTATTTTATTTATCTTTTCCTTTTGTGTTTGTTTTACTTAAGGACGAGTAAAATGTTAAGTTTGGGGGTATTTGATGAGTGAGTTTTACTCACAAATTAGATATCATTTAAGCTACGCATTTGGTGGATTCTTGAAGTTTTTGTGGGTTTTATTTATTTTTTTCTAATATTTTGATTGTAGGTTAGATAATTTTGGTGCACTTAGTAGTATTTGGAGATAGTGACATAATTTATGGCAAGTTGGAAAGAGAAAGGAGTGCCTTAGTATTTATCATTGTTGCTAGAACACTTAAAACACTCAAAATAAACTGAAATTTATAAGGACCAGAGAAGCAAGCACCCCTATGCCATGTTAGTAGCGCTCTAGCACTAGTTTGAGCACAAAAGGAGACTTGGCAGCCAGGGTGGCGCCCTAGCGCCGTGCTGCGAAAATTCAACATGCCTTTTTCTTTAGATGCCTTTTGACCTAATTTTTGATGTGGCTATTTCTAAGCTTATAATAGGTCTTTTTAGGAGTTATTTGGGAACTTTTGAGAGCTTTAGATCTCAAGAGAAATAGAAAGAGAGAGAGAGAGAGAGAAAGAGAAAGAGAGAGAGAGTTCAAAAGAAGGAGCATAGCGACACAAGCCAGAGACGAGAGTGTTACATATTAAATTCGCTTAGAGTTTTTTTTTTTTTTTTTAACTCTTTATGTTCAGAATTATCATGTTTCTTTTTTACTTTAACTATGAACTAAATCTATTTTTTGGGACTACGGTGTAGCCAGATTATGATGTCTTGATTATTTCAATTTCAATTTAATTTTATGTTTATTTCCTATTCTATGCTAATTGTATTAATCTATACTTAATGCTTATGAGAGCCTGATCAACTGGTGTATGAATTAGAGGTTTGATCCAAGATCTAAAAAGGGAGGATTGAATTTGTCTTGATTAATACGACATGAGATATCATAGGATAGAGATATCTATGAAGCTTGTGCAGTAATATGAATTTGTTATGTTTAATGAGTTTTGATAAGTTCATAGTTTACACAGAGATGTTGGAACTTTTCTTTTGAAATATTTTTATTAATTCTTGAGTAAGATTAATAGATATAATAGAGAAATTCACTGTTAGCATAGGGAATGGACATTAATTGATTGGATTGAATAATTTAGATAGATTAATCTAGGTGAATCGGAAACCCTAGGTTTTTAGCTACTTGATTGTCCTATTTATTATTTTGCTTTCTTTTTATTTAATTATTAGATTCATTTTTGTGAAATATTTCCTTTTGATTCGCTTTTAAATAAAATTAGAGTTAGAATAATTTTGATACTTAGTAAGCACAACCCTCGTAAGAATGATACTCATACTTACATTTTATTACTTATTCGATACGTGCACTTGTGTTCATTATTTTTACAATATCTAGCAATAAACCTTTAGTTTCTAGTTCTATCGAATAAAATCTTAAGAATTTGAAATCCAATTAAATTGAGTGTGAAACAATTATTTGTCAAAATTTGGTACGAGAACATATGATATGATTAAGAAACTAATTCAATATTTTAGCTGTTTTACTTTGAACTATTTTTACTTTTTATTTTATTTAACTGAAATATGCCAACTTTTTTTTCACATGGAAGAATATTGTTTTTGTCTCAATTAGGGTACTTGACAAGGAAAATAGTCTAGCAAGTAGTGCATGACATTGTATACCATGTCTTTCGACATATTTTGCAAATAATTTGATTGTATTTTATAATCCAAATATTTTATTTCATATAACTATAAGCTGAAGTTTTTCTTATTCTTTGCTAAAATTAAAAAAAAAAACATTATTTCAAAGTGTGATAAAATTTTTATAATTAGATATTAATTAAAATATTAAACCATAAAATAATGTGAATATGATGTACTGTGGGTTAAGAAAATTGTACATGTCAAAATTCTATTAACCAAAACAGAACTATGACTTCCCTGATTTGTGATTGTAAAATAAATGCCATATTACATGTACGTAACAATACCACACATTAACCAATCAGATCATGAGACGTGTCAACATTGGATAAAAAATGCTAAATTACAGGTACGTAACAGTACCACACATCAATCAATCAAATCATGAGATTTGTCCACATTGGATTGGAGGACTCATGCTTTGCCACCTCAAACTTACTACTGGTAGAAGTTTGGACACTTATAAGGGATAATAATTTATTTCTCAGAATTCTATTTGTCTACTTCGTATACACGTTACTTCCTATACACGTCACATATCGATGTGTCATATTCATAATAAATGGCCATATTTTTATCTCTTCAGAAGGCGGTCAAAAATTGCCTATATGAAGGCAATGTAACTTCGTAGTAAAGGAAGGAAGATCAGTAAATATACGGTCATGGGTATCGATCCGAACGGAGGGAAAATCTGCTCAAACGGAAAAAATAACTTAGATAGGGAATAATCACATTATTAATATGCGGGTATAACGTGGGGACGGCTTAGTATAATTCGTATTATATCCGTCCTGATATATATATATATTTATATAAAAAAATTATTATGTAGGTATTTACTTAATTTTACATTATTTATATTCTTATATCTTTGCTAAAATAATAAATTTAGAGAGTTATATGTACTTATATATATTTAAATTTTAGAGTTTAAAAATTATTAGTGTATTGTTATGTTAAATATTTTGTTGATTATGAAATGGATTTAGTATTTTTATCTTGATTTTTTTATTATTTTTTTTATTATCAATAGATGATGGGTAATTATAATTTTTCCTATTATCTATTGGTTAATATCTGCATTCTCTATACATCCAAAAGAATGATTAATGAAGTGGGTATAGTGTTGTGATTGGGAGATGGAGATAATAATTAAAAAATTGTCCCTGATCCGCCTCATTGTCATTCCTAGTAATTACCGAATACAACTCCTTTAATCTCTTCTCTTACATTCCATCTATTCTCTCTCCTATCTTATTGCTCTCTTGCTCAAAACTTTAAACCTGAAGCCACCAAATTAATACCCCGTAGTACATGCACTAATATATATATATATATATATATATATGTGATATATCTTAGGCCACATATGTAGCCCTTTTAACGGGACCAGTTTTGTCCATATTTTGGTCAATATAAATCATGTTTAAACGACATAGTATTGAACAAACGTGACCTGTGTTGAGTAAATTATGAACGAGGCCATACACATTAATAGGACTATATCTGACCCCTCCTATCCCATATACTTATATATATATATATATATATATTTATATATAAGGTAGCCAATCTTGTAGTTTTTTTTTTAACCTATGTATAAGTATTTTTTCTAACCGTTGGATTGTCATATAATGGCGATCCAACGACTATAATAATATGCATGAAAAGACATGCACTATTAATGTTGTTTCTCTCTCTTAGAGATGCGGGCTAGATTGGCAGGTTGAGCCAGCTTGAATTGCAGACTTAAATATATAAGCCCAACCCAGCCTTACCCTTAGGGTTGGGGCGGGCCGGGTTGGGCTCATATAAAATAAAAAAAAGTGCCACTGAAACAAACATAAATTGCATTCTTTTCTTTATCTTTTTTTAATTTAATAAAAAACTCAAGGTCTTTCTTTTTTTTTTTTTGTTTAAAAGAATTCACTTATTTTTGGGTATCTACACCTAAGGGGTCTACTAAGTCCATTATATTGAAAAAAAAAAAGAGAGACTTATATATAGATGGTTCCTAAACAAATCCGATCATTGCTATGTCACTTTAGTAAAATTACTTAAATATCTTATTCCCTAACAAAGTATAAAATGCATTATTCTCCAACAAATCTCAATCTGTTTACGCCACCATTGCCACGTGCATCACCCTATCACCCGTTGATCCCGATCTTGATTTTGGCCGCATCTCCTTTCAATTGAGGTTAAAATTTTTATCGTAGTCAAATTTGTTCAACCACCAATTTTGATCATTTCGACCAATTTTTGACTGGTAGCTTGACCATGGTCAGCTACTTTCTTAGTGTCGCCTTCTATACTTTTACTGTTTTAAACATGGTCAAAAGTTTTCAATCAGGGATTTTAGAATTATGAATTTTTATTAAATGAAAGTCCCCATTTTACAAATAATTTATAATTTATCATTTTATTCATCACACGCTTTTGAAAATTAATAATGATCCACTTAGTAAAAACAATGCTATAGATATACATAATATTCTAACAGTGCTATATATATATATATATATATATATATATATAATATTTTAACAGAGTAAGTGTCACAACCCGAAACACGGGCTAATGACAGAAAGAGGAATTTTGCAAGGATGAGAAATTTCTTGATTTATTTGAAAAGTGTCTAAAAAGTTTTAATTTTTATAAAATGGTCCGTTTTTGATAAAATATTTAGAATTTCATCTCGTGAACTTCTCCCACAGTTCGTATACACCATTAAACATAGATCAAATAAATACAAAAAAAATATATAAATCAAATATAAGTTCAAGCATCATCATCATCCACGCTAGAACATACATTAGAATGACATACATGAGTTCACAGACAAAAATACTATGTAGTAATCTTGGTTCAATGTTAAAACAAAATTCAAGTAGTCCAAACACCATAATGACACACTCTAAGCATTACCACGTTAACGAACTACAGTCAAGATGACCCCTTACTCCTCTTGATTTCCAAAGTTGCACTGGACACTACCTGAGGAATGGAGGAAGGGAATGAGCACAAAATGCCTAGTAGGAAAAACACTTACCTCGATCGAAAATATTTTTTGTGATAGAAAGCTCCTGCATGATTAGTTTAAATCTAATACATATATATATATATATATATATACATATCAAACCAGAAATCTATGTATATATATATGTATATAAAGCAGTATGATCAAAACTATCAATCCATATGTACATGATACAAATTAACTCATACCCATGAGCTCACATCCTCTTATTTGTGGAAACCCAGGATGATGGTACTAAGTGTACCTAACAGCCTGCTTGACACCTAAGCCCATACCCAGAGGGGACACCCATATGTCGCCTACTAAACTTGGAAGGGCAACCGAATTGCCTACGCCTGCCAAATGGGGAGGTAATCAGAAGTTACAAAACTCTACGCGGGTTTACTGACTTTACACCAACGGTGTGGCACACAGCGCCACACTATAAACCCACGATGCTAACACGGTGCTCATGTATGATCCTATGACACGTGCAACACAGAACTGAAGTGTGAAAATAATTGTGCATTGTTTTTTCAATAAAATAAGCATATTAAGTTCTTATATAAAAACATGCACTATAACGACCTTATTTTTAATATATCCAAAATAACCTATACTCAGAAAATCCCCAGAACAATATAGTATATATGTATATCATATCATCACAGTCCATCACATATGTTCAAGAAATTCAAAAAACCACATTTGTTCTCATATATTGCAGAAATTAAGTTTTATTAAAAAATAGTATAAAACGAAGGTAACTGAATCCTTACCTTACAAGAATAGCGATACCACGCTATTGAATTCTCAAGGCGTCGTTGATGATCATCTAGATGGTCGGGTGCCAATTCTAAGCCCTCGATCGTCCTCTTGTGAAAACAACCAACTTCTCAACGGAGCTTCAAATCTACAAACGGACCTCTTCATTGAATTCTTAGCACCCAAAATAGCTAGGTTAGACATATAACATGTCTAATTCAGGTTCGGGCCTACATCGGACAGGTGGCACTCAAATCGAGGCAAATCTTAGCCGTCTGATTTCGATTTTCGTGTTGATCACCAAACATAGGCAATATATATATATATATATATATATATATATATATCAAACTTTCCCATTTTTTGAGTACAATCCAAAAATGACAACAAAATCACGATCTAACGAACGGATTAAAAAGTCTATTCAAGCTCAAAATATTCCAAAAATGGCAACTTTTGATTCGGGCAGTGTGGTTAGGATATATACACCTTGAGCTTTTTCTCGACAAGACGAATCAGACGAACCCAATTAGAGGTCAAATAGTGGTCAGAATCGTCGCTGGTGACGAAAACTCTGAAACGAGTCTAGTGGCGTTTTCCGGCGAAATAGCAGCCGACGACACCCTGGCAGTACGGCGAGCTTGCGCCAGGCGGTTGGCGGGCCAGACGGTGGCCTGGGCGGCGATGCGGCCTCCCTTGGTGCTTCGGCCGAGAGTGAACAGAGAGAGAGCGAGGGAGAGTGGCGACAAGAAAGAGAGATAATGAGTGGGAAGGAGAGCCCACGTGGGATAAGTAGGGGATTGTGCAAATTTTTTAAAATTTACACTATAGTCCCCAGTTTCCAAATCTCTATCAATTCATTTTTCCCAAAAATTATAATTTGGTTTTTTTGCACAAAATTTTTACAAATTAATCCCTCCATTATTATATCTAAAAAATTAGTAAAATTTCAATTCTACCCTCCCAAAAATCCAGATTTTTACAGTAACATGGTAGGTAACATAGTAGGTGTGAAAACCTATTATCCCTAATAAATTGAGGTTAAGATTGAGAAATAGTAAGCATTTTTTTAATTTATAATAAGTAAAAATTATTAATTAAACTCAACTTTATAAAAAAAAAATATTCAAACAGAGGGAAAAAAAAATCGACACACACCGTGTGAAATTTCCTCCGTTGTGAGCAATTGGGCTCAAATTAAATTAGGAATTCCTAATTTATGTTGTAGGACGATTACCACAATTATTTGTAGTCAATCCAAAATTCTCACCACCTCGTAAATACTGCCCGCTCGAGCCACAGGCACACAACATTCTCAAAATAGTAAATTACTAATTTGGTACTGTACTTGATCAAGACTCGCTTAAAGAGAGTGGCAGGTTTTGAAATCTTAGTACTATGACGGTCCACGTAATACACTACTTGTTCAGTTTGTCCTGTCCGACCAAAATTTGCGTGCAGCGATCACACTTGTTTTCAATGCGTTTTACATGCATGCATGCCACGTCCCATCCATGCCATATCGCGCATGTCATCCAGACCAACTTAATCACATAGTTAGTTATTAGTAACTACGGAAATTGATCAGCCACATACTATTGTATGAAAATAAATTAATAGAACATAAAATCTTTTCAAGAAAAAAAAAAAATAAATAGGAAAGAAATCGAGTTAGAGATAATTGAGAAGAGTTTTATATAGATCGTTTTTGCATGCACGAGACTCTAAAAGGGCATATTTAGTAACATTTACGTGTTTTGTGTTTCAAAAAGTGAAACGGAAGATGAAGATTTTGCAGACAATATTTTGGGAACATTTTTACAGTTCATTTTCTTTAAAAATATAATAAACACTGCCAAACAAGTGCTCTAACTGACTACATTTTTTTTTTCCCCGGCTAACTTAGATACTCCACTCTTGTAACTTCGCTGTATGTACTTTTGGAGTCTAACCACGTGACCCATATAGCTACCTTGCATCATTACTAAACTATATTATTTGCTTGATCCAAACAACATATATATAATTCTTAACGAAAAAACATAATTGGAGATTGCCGCGGGGGAGCTGGGAACCTCGATACATATAATATTATTTGTTAAAAGTTTTTGAGTACGTAGGACAAGGCATCGGCAATTGGACACGAAGATAATACATCTTCTCAATTTGCCAAGCTAGATCTTGAGAACTATAAATTATATATGCCAATATCTCTCCCGCATAAGAGAAAATTCCGGTTTAAATATACGTTTGAATATTGTAGCATTATTGGGGGAAAAAAAAACGAATATTAATAGTACTACGGATAGACTATGGCCACTGATGACTGACAATTATCATCCATTTATTTGGCCCTAAATATAGTTTGATATATGTAGCCATGAGACTAATTTGTAGCCTATAATTAGCCATTCGTGGGTGGTGGTGAAAACAAATAATCATATTTTTGCTAACAAGTTGGGAACTAAAGTTTGCATACTTACTATTTAGCAAATAGTATCTATCATCTTGCCGTACGAAACATATCGTTCAATTAGAAATAAATGAATATTAAAATAGATCAATTAAGCAAACCGTTTCCCGCGAGCACACCCAAATCAATTCAGACGATTAATTATAAGCAAACTAACAAGTAATATACTTATCAATTTCTTGATGATCAGCATGATCAAAATCAAAATATTCAAAACAGATAAAGCAGTCTTGGTTTTGGCATATATATATTTCTATCTATTCCAAATTAGCTAAAACACTTTATTTTACTGGAATTATACTGCTTTCATTTATTCCCTTATTTGTTTTTTTTTTTTCCTCCGTAAAGATACAGATAGTCATAACCCTCATAACTCCATGACGAACAAACAGTACGGTACCCCAGTTACAGTTACTGTTTACATTACAATACTCCCCATCTATCCCATCACCAAAAAAAAAAAGAAAAAAAAAACCCAAAATTAAAATTATTAAAAAAGGTTAAAAAACTGCAATTACATAAAACACCTCCGATCTCCATACCTAATTAAACTTAACGATTTTACAACAGAACCATTTACCCCAAAAACAAAACCCAAAAAAAAAAAAAAAACCCCCCGAACCAAATTACCCTAGAAATGGACGTCTCGGTCGGTGGAGGGAGTGAAGCCGAGAAGCTCCTTGGAGTCATGGAGCCATGGCTTGACCACCACCACGGAGTCAAAGATCCTCCGCTCTCCGGTCTTCGCCACGGCCAAGACCTTCAGGTAGTACTTGATCCCCGAGACCACCTGCTTCTCCGCCTCCACCACCTGCGAGAACCTCAGATCGCCGGCGCCGGCGTCGTTCCCGGGGCGGCGGCCACGGCGGATCTGGCTCCGGTTGTACTCCTCGACCGAGAACCGGCCGAGCTCCTGAACCTCCTTGTTCGTCTTCACGTCCTTGATCGCGGTCCTCCCACCGACCAACGCGCCGCCGTACGCCGCCGCGAAGAGGAGGCTGAGGACGATGGCGAGCGTCACCGCCGGTGATTTTATCAGCGCCATATTGTTTTCAAATGGAAGAGACTAAAGTAAGTTATATTTTTTTATTTGTTTATTTTATTTTTACAAATTTGTCAATTTAAGTTTGTTTTGAGGAGAGGCGTAGGCTCTGTGCGTGTGTATTTATAGTGTGAGTTTTTGGGGGAAGAGGAGGGGTGTTTGGACACGAGAATAAGTGAAGGTGAGGTGGTAAGGATTAGGCGCAGCACAAACGGTGTGCCGCGTCTAATTGAAAACGACAATATTTTTCTTTAATTTATTTATTTAATCTCTTTCTGATCACTCACGCAGACGCATATGCATGCACGCAAAATGATACTTGGTACGCCACATGGTCGTATCGTACAGATGGCTTGGCGCGGATAATGCAGATCGTTTCTCTCTCTCTCTCTCTCTTTCTCTCTCCTTTCTTTTGTTCGAGCGTTAATGGTTCTCAATTTATTTATTTTTTTAATATTATTTAAGTACTAACGTTTTTTTTTTGACATGATCGATTTTTTTGGTATATTTATTTTGTTAAAATTTATTCAACGAGAAAAATTTTATATTATTGATATCGATTATTTAATTATTTAATAATTTAATCTCTAATTTTTTTTTGAATTTATATTTTTGATTAATAATATTACATCTGTCAATCGTTTAGAAAATTAAAATTTAAAGATGGATATAAAATAAACAGTTTATTTAAAAAATAAATTCAAAAAAGAAAAAAATTATACTAATAAATTTTAGTTTATGTCAAACTATAGTAACTTTATGAACAAATCAAATTATAGTAATTTTATGAACAAAAAATAATTATCTTAATATTTTTAAAACTAAAAACATTTCACATACATGCTTTTATTCTAATGAAATTTGACTGAAAATTTACTATATTCATTAAAATGATAATTCTAAAAAATTAATTAACTATTTGTAGCAAATAAATCTGAAAAGTTTTATAATTTTCCATTAAATATTCATTTCTTTATGTTATTGCATCTGTCAATCTTTCAGAAAATTAATTTTAGAATTTTAATTTTTTGAAAAATTGATAGATGCAATATTGTTAATCGGAAATATGAATACAAAAAATAGAGACCGAATTGATAAACAATAAAAAATTGAGATTAATTGTGCAAAATTTTTCTCATTCAAATGAATTTTGACGGAATCTTGGATGGATTGTGCCAAAAAGATCAATGATACTAAAAAGAGAAACATTTAATACTTAAATGCCACAAGAAAATGATTGAGAATCAGTATGCCAAAATGATAATAGGTTGGGGACCAATAATGCTATTAACCCATATTCAATTATAATTACACATATTATGTAAGATGCATAGTTCAATCTACTAATTATAATAATTCAGTGTAATAGACAAAAATATCATGTAGAAATATCATATTGATTTGCCAAACTCTTTGATAAATCATTCAACTAAATTCAAAATTTTTATCTATTTTTTTTGTTTTTCATTTTCATATTAACAGTACGTCAAAATATGATAAAGATAGCATAGAAAATAGTTAAAACAGACAAGAAGTTTGAGTTTGTTATAGTGGATTTTTATCCTTAAACTAATGCATCACAGGCCTCTGAACGATCGACTCTAAAGAATCCCAAAACCCATATTTATTGTAAGACACGGTAGTCTGTACAACTATGAATAAAGCCATATATGGACATTTTAGTACGGTCTAATAGGGCATTAATGTGGTACTTGTCAAATATCCTCTAAATATTATGGAACAATATACGAATATTATTTTACTTCTTGGGAGATCGTGAGAGAGAGAAGAGAAGTAGGAGATGAAAGAATGGAGAAAATGACAAGAAGGATTTTGAAAAATGTGACAATTTACCCATTTTTAGGAGAACGATATACTATTTATAGTGATCTTGTAATCCTAATATTGTTAAGGTTAGTGGCCACCTGTTTTCTAAAATAACGGAAAGTGTCACGACCCAAAATCCGGGCCAGTGGCAGAAGGAGAATTTCATAAAGGTGGAAAATCCCTTGATTTATTTGAAAAGTGTCAAAAGTTCTAGTTTTTATAAAAATGGTCCATTTAAATAAAATAATCGGAATTCTATTCCGTGAACCACTCCTACAGTTCGTATACACCATTAAACATAGACTAAATAATAATTAAAAATCACGAAGTCACATAAAAGCCCAAGCATCACCATCATCCACAACAAAAGTCAAATATCAGAATGACATACATAAGTTCACAGACAAAATAGAAAGCAGTAATCTTGGTTCAATGCTAATACAAAACCCAAATAGTCCAAAGACTACGACAACAAACTCCTAGCATTACCAAGAGACGAACTGCAATCCAAATGACCTCTTACTCCTCTTGATTACCAAGATTGCACTGGACACCACCTAAGGAAGAAGGTAGGGGGGTGAGCATACAATGCCCAGTAGGAAAATAGTTACCTCGAAGAAAAACAGTTCAGTGATGGAAAACTCTTGCATGGTTAGTTCAAATCCAAAATATACACATACACATATATATTTAATCCAAACCGGGAGCCCATATATATAAAACAGTGTAATCAAAACCATCAATCCATATGCACATGACACAAATCAACATATACCCATGAGTTCTCATCCTTTCATCTGTGGAGACCCAGGATGATGGCACTAAGTATGCCTAACAGCCTGCCTGACACCTAAGCGCATACCCGGAGGGGACACCTGTACGTCGCCTACCAAACCTGGAGGGGCAACCAAATTTCCTACGCCTGCCAAATGGAGAGGTAATCAGAAGAACAAACCCCGCGTGAGTTTATGGACTTTCACTGACGGTGGGGCACGCAGCGCCATACTGTAAAACCCACGATGCTAACACGATACTCATGTATGATCCTATGACATATGCAATACAGAACTGAAGTGTAAAAACTACCGTACTCTGGTTTTTCAGTAAAACATGCATAATAGGGTTTTATAGAAAAACGGGCAGCATAACGACACTATTTTTTGATATACCCAAAATAACCCGCACACAGCAAATTCCCAGAGCAGTACTGTATATGTCGTACAACTAGATTCCATCACATATAATACAAATCATTAAAAATATACTTGTTCTTATATGCTGCAGAAAATAAGTTTTAACTCAAAAATGGTATAAAACGAAGGTAAATAAACCTCTTCCTCACCGGAATAGCGATACCACGCTATTGAGTCCTCAAGGTATCGTTGACGATCGCCCGGAGGGTCGGGAACCAATTCCAAGCGCTCGATCGTCCTCTTGTGAAAAGTCAACTTCTCACCGAAGCTTCAATTTCGTAAACGGACCTCTTTACTGAATTCCTAGCACCCAAAATAGCTAGGTTAGACATATAATTTGTCTAATTTTGGTCTGGGCCCACACCGGACCGGTGGCACGCAAAACAAGATAAATCTCGACCGTATAATCTCGATTTTCGTACCGATCACCAAACCACACAATATATATATCAAACTTCTCCATTTTCCGAGTACATTCTAAAAATGCGGTCAAAAACACAATCCAACGGCCGGATAAAAAACAACAACCATAAACTCGAAATGCCCAAAAATGACAACTTTCAATCCAGACAAAATGAGATTGAGATATATATACCTTGATGATCCTTGAGACGAGATGAATCCAACGGGACCGGTTGGAGGTCGAATGGTGGCCAGAATCGTCGCCGGTGACGAAAAAACTGATTTGGCCTCTTTGGAGATTTCCGGCGATGCAGATGTCGGCGGCGGCTGGCGAGTGGCGGCAGAGCTTTGGTGCGGCCTGGTGAGTCGACGCTGGTCGGTGGTGCGGGCGGACGGTGGCTGGTGGTGGCTCGGCGACATACTACGGTGGTGCGGCTGAGAGAGTTGAGAGAGAATAGAGAGAAATCGGGGAAGAAGAGAGAGAAGAGAAATGAGTGAACAGGCCACGTGGCTTGTTTTGAATGGGCTGTGCAATTTTTCAAAAATTGCACATAAGTCCTAAAATTTCAAATCTCTATCAATCTAGTTCCTCAAAAATTACAATTTAATCCTTCTGCACAAAATTTTTGCAAATTAATTCCCACAATATTATATCCGGAGAATTGGTAAAATATCTAAATTACCCTCCCAAAATCCGGGATTTTACAGAAAGTGTCTCACCTACTACTTGTACAAACTCAGGTTAGTAAGAATCCATGTGTCGGCCTTAGCATGTACTTGAGGACTAATTACAGATCATACCTTCTGAAATATTTGTCGTAGTCAATTGTATTTAATGTTGTCGTCGGAGGATTCACTAGGGTCCATTATGTTCGGTTACTTTCTTGTCGCTTGCCTTGGTTAGATGTTATACAACCTGTTGTTTGCTCCCGGTAAGACATGGTTATTATCCTAATAAGGATCGATAATTTGAACACGACAATCCGAAATTCCCACATTTAGTTGACACGCTTGACATAAAATTGACTCAAATTGACACGATTAATTAATTTTTTTGCCAAAAATATTATAAAATATTATAAAATTATTTCATAGAAAATATTTTTTTAATGAATTTTTTATAAATAAAATGAAAAATAATACACTAAATATATAACTCATAAATAACACGAAATCCATAAATAAGTTGACACGACGACATGCTAAGTTGACACGACGACATGCCTGGTCCGACTAAGTTATTTATACCTGGGTCGTGCTCTTACCGAAGCATTATATACGGACATGGGCTCGGATCAAAATAATGATATCGCCAAAAATGACAGGTCGTTTTACGTGTTTTGCGCAACTCTCCTATGTCACGTGCCATTTTGCTATTGGACAGGAGAATTACTCTCACCAGAGTTCAGGGTATGTACGAATAGGAGGATCAAATTATCTTCTCCGTCCTCCATGATACGTTGAAATATTAAACGAGATTAATTATTAGCATACATTTCATTAGAACATTTTACTGCTTGGTTTAGTTGGGTGATGCTTCAAAACGAAATTAGGTAGAAAAAGAGAAAAAAAATGAGAAAGTGAACAGACTTCGCTTATAAGTGTAGAGACTTGAATCATTTTATATGGGATTTTTTCCCCCTTATGAAACTATATATTTATACACAATAAGAGATTATGTGACAAGAACACCAACGTCTGTCTAATATATACTAAAACTGTGACAGTCGAACACATTATGCTTAAACCAAGGATAGTCTAATGAGAATCTAAACGGTTAAAAAAAAACAATGATCAAGAGTACTGGCAATATACTTTTTTTTTTCTTTGAATTCCTAATTATACAAAATTTCTGACATTAGAATTGAGATTACTTTGGTTTAATTATAACGAGATTACGGCGTTTTATGAAAAAAAATAAATTTATCTATAGTTTGAGTTTAGAAATATCGATGATAAAAGTATGAACATTAATGTGATTGAACTGAAAAGAAAACAGAAAAAAAAAAAGAATTTTATATACCATTATCAATAGAATTGATCATTATCCCTGTAGCAGTACCTTGTTCAGTTGTTCCTTTTACCTTTCAGTTAATTTTTTTGCTCGAAACAGTCAGTTTATTTAATACTTATAATTTTACCAGTAGTATGCATATGTTGGGTAATTATAATCTCATATTTCTATTTTTATTGATAAGATGTATAGTAGTACTACATGTACGGACCAATTTACATCACATATATATAAGTGCTAATGAAGTGATAGTACGCTATTACCAAAAAAAAAAAAAAAAAAAAAAAAGGAATTGTCTACTTTCCCAAAGATGTTAATCCTCCATAAATATATCATATATGTATAATACAGCTCTTCCATCCTATTGTGTATATAATAATATAAAACTTTCCTTTTGTTATGATAATATGAATGTGATTGGAGGATAGGAATTTGTGGGATGATCGAGAGCCGCACGCAATTTGTTGCCAGCGAATAGTGATGATGGGATTTATCTCTAGCTTATCGCCTCGGGGTTTGATTGTGTATAGAAAGTTAGTGTCGTTGGCAGATGAAATAGCTATCGTTGTTTTTGTCTTTTGTACGTATATTGGTTGTATTTGATGCTTTTAATGTGCTCTGAATACGGGAGACTGACACGCTGTGAGCATTTTTTTTTTTTTGGACTTGTGCCACGTTGTTGGCTGCATGCCGCCCATGCTTTTTGGGCCTTGAAATTTGCTAGCTAGGCCATATCTCTTATCAAAATTCAGGAGGAAAAAAAAAAGAGCAAAAAAAAGTATGAGATATGTCACACCCTATTCACCATTAACAAGTTTGATCATATTCAGTTCTGGCTATTTAATTGTCTTCGTACAACTCGATGAAAAAAATTGTCTTGAAATATTAAGAAAGATATGTGGATGAAAATTTTAACATAAAGAGCTAATTTTATATATGAAAGAACTAATTCCTAGAAGAGAAGCGAAACATAGATTAGGGAGCTAGTTTATCCCATAATAAGAGTTTTCAATCAAAATAAACGAAGTTATTTGAGGTCTTATAAGACTTCGAATTCTAGTTAATACTTTTATATAGTATAATTAATAATCCCACGAGTGCCACTGTACCATACAAAAGTTAAACTAAATTGAAATTAACCCACCATTCATTCTTGATCTATATTGATCGTAGTCATATAGTTACATGTTTTGATGGATTCTACCTTGGAATAAGAATGGTAGACAAGTAGTCTTATATGTTTAGACGGCAAACAAAGACGTGCAAGTAATGAATAGTTTTTATTTTTTTGAAAAATATAAGATTTAACTAATAATTTTTATTTATTATAAATTTTAAAAAAAATACTTACTGTTATCAAATTTTTATCCATTATAGTAAAAATAATAAAAATTTTTACGTCTTACTAAAAAAGTGATGGATATTTTTATCCCTGACTCAACTTTAGAACCGAGTAATTAATTATATATGAAACAACGAGACAGTCACAACGAAGTCTGACGTGACATATCATTTGCAGAAACGGTCTAATGATCAATAGTATACACACGACATAGGCATGTTTGTCGTTCTGGTATTCTCGAGCGAACGGGTACGTTTCCGCTATATTAGCAAATGGGTGGAGTCGGCATAATCTTACTTGATCATGAGGAGCGTAAGGTAAAAATTTTGAACAACGTTAAAAAACACACTTCTATAATATTCACAAACGTAAAATTAAAAGATTTTTTTTCCCCCTCTTTTCTATGCTGGCCATTATAAGTTTAAACCGATTTCTTGAGAACTACAAAAAAAGTCACCATTTAGTGATCACAATATTCTTTTAATCATGCATGCACAATATTTTTTTTTTCTGACTAAAAATAATATTTAATTGCAGCTAAAAGTTTCTTACGACTAAAGATAATATAAAGTCAGAAGTTGTCATTAATATACTTTTAGTCACTTTTTTTTTTACATATATAGTAATAAAAGTACAATTAATTATAGTAAGTTGCAATTTTTATGATTAAAACTTTTAGCAACAGATTTTTTGAACATAACATAATGATAATAACATTCTTTTTGTCATGAATTTTTTTATTTGTAGTCACAAATTTTATTGTAACTAAAAGTGGTACTTTTATAGTGTTTGTATGTATAAGTCTAGGAGTGTGTAAAATCTGTAAAAAAACCGACCAAACCGATCAATCAAAATTAGATATCCAATTATAATCAGATTGGTTTGGATCTATTTATACAAAACCGAATTAGATTGGTCGGTTGGCAGATTCTATATGCAAAAATCTAATAAAAACCGACCGATCCAACCATACTTAAAAAATATATATTTTACTATTTTTCTTAGTTTTTATTGGTGTTTTCTATTTACTATTCTAGGCATGTCCACACTAGATTACTCCTACATCTTGCTTGAAAAGCTTAACCTAACTCATTTCATATTAAACACTCACACTCACTCTAAAAGGTTATAGCCACCATCTTCTTTCTCAATCCTAACTCTCAATTTGCCTTTCCCTCGCTCATTTCACTCACAACACTCTTAGCCTCTCTCTCAACATGCTCAACTCTCCCGCTTGTCCTATCACTTAGGCACTCACCTCTTTCTTTCTAGCAAGTCGTCTATCCATCGCTCACGGTATACTTCAACTTAACTTTCATTTTTTTTTTTCCGTTGTGGTATATTTAGACTTATGATATATAATCTCTGTTTGATTAATTCATGCTTCACAGATGTTATGATTTATGGTTTTTTTTTTCCACTAGATGGTTTACGGTTATATCAAATACCTGTATTTCTTGTGTTATCACTCACCTCTTTGTGTTGGGTTAATCAACTTATTTATTTTGTGGCTTCGTTTTGAGTCATAATCTCCTCTTGTGGCAATTTTCTCTATGCTTTTGAGTCTTTCTTGCTTTTAATTTAGTTTAAGTCATGATAATGTTATTATTTGTATGGAAGGAACAAAAGTAGTAGATTAACTTTAATTGGAATGACAAAATGGCTTGGAATATATCTTTTTTAATACTAAGATAATAACTTTTAGCTAATTAATTTTGTTCTCTAATTTTTTGAGTTTTATATCACTTCCAAGGTATTCTTGGGTTCGTAATTTTGTTTCTTTATCATAAGGACATCACGCCTTCACTATCTACTTCTAGCTCGGCGAGATATTTAAATTTTCTCTTACTTACATCAAATTATGAAAATATATTTTTTGTCAGTTGTAATTATAACTTATAAATTATAGTGACAAATCTCTTCAACTGTAAAAATGGAAATACACAATCCCATTTCAATCGAAGAGAATGAAACTGTGAGAGAAAGAGCCAATGTGGAGACATATAATGCAAAATTAATGAAAGCCCTTCATTGACAGTACCATCAACTTTACCTCAACTTTACCTAGTGTTGGAATAGAGCAAACTCAAACTAAAAGGAAGTCAACTAGGACTCTATCGCAGGTATGGGAGCATTTTATTAGGGTGAATGATGATGCATATCATCCTAAAGCCAAGTGCAAGTACTGTGGGGTTCAGTATGCATGTGGTAGTAAAAAAAATGGAACAAGTAATTTGTTGCATCATATTGCTAATCAATGCAAGAAGTATCCTAGGAGAGAGGATAAGACACAAAAAATATTAGCTTTTCAATTTAAGAAGTGTGATAAGGGAAACCTAGTATCACATAGTTACAAGCCTAAAAAAAATAAGAGAACATGTTGCTAGGATGATTATTAAAGATGAACTCCCTTTTAGCTTTGTAGAAAATAAAGGGTTTAGAGAATTGATGTGGAATATTGAGCCTAGATTTGAAGTTCTTCATGCACTACTATCACAAGGGACTGCTTGAACCTTTATATAAGAGAAAAAAAATATCTTGAAGGATATGTTTGTGAAAATAAAACAACGAGTTTGTCTTACAATTGATGCTTGGACATCTTGTCAGAATTTGTATTATATGTGTTTAACTGCTCATTTTCTTGATGAATCTTGGAGATTGCAAAAAAGAATTTTGAAATATTGTATTGTTTCAAATAGTAAGGGTGAAACATTTGGTAAGGCTGTTGAGCAATGTTTGTTAGAATGAGGAATTGAGAGAGTTTTTACTATCACTGTGGATAATGCATCATCGAATAATGGAGCTGTTCAGTATGTTGTTAATATGGTTAATCAGTGGGGTGGTACAATTATGAAAGGTGAACACATGCATTTAAATTGTTTTGCACGCATTCTGAATTTGATTGTTCTAGATGGGTTGACCGAGTATAATCATAGTATAAGCAAAATTCGAGATGTTGTAAGATATGTGAGAGTATCACCTGCAAGAATGCAAAAACTAAATAATTTGCCTAGATGTTTCAACTCGTTGGAATTCAACTTACTTGAAGTTGGTTGCTGTTGAAAATTATCAAAAGGCATTTGAAAGGATGGAGATGCATGATGTGGGTTACGTCAAAGAGTTTTACAACTCCGAGGTGAAAACATGTCCTAGTGAAAGTGATTGGGATAAGGCACAATTATTTGTAAAATTCTTGGAGATTTTTTATTATGCAACATTGCAATTCTCTGGCACTAATTATATAACATCCAACCAGAATCTAGATCAGGTTTCTTTTGTCCACAACCAAATAGATGGTTGGAGTAACAATGAGGATTACAGGTTAGGTATGATGGCTGATTCAATGAAGAAAAAGTATGAGAAGTATTGGGGAAAAATAGAAATCCCGAATCCTTTGTTGTTTGTGGCAGTTTTGCTTGATCCACGGTATAAGGAGCCTATTTTAACTGTTTGTTTTGAGATGATGTGTAATGGTGATTCTAAGGAAGCAACAAAGCATACCAAGCAAGTTAGAAAGACTTTGGACAAGATGTCTTATGAATATTAGAAGCTAAACTCCAATTTTTTTAGTACTTCCAATTCCACTACTTCCTAAACTTTTGAAGACATTGGGGCTGATTGTGGGGATAGAGATGCCTACACTTTGTTCCGAAATCAGCTTAAACAAAGGTTAAAGGCTGTTGACAACCTGGACAATAACACGGAAATTGATAAGTATTTAATGGAAGTTTGTGAGGACCCATATGCTACTGACTTTGACATCTTGGCTTGGTGGAGAGTTAATTCTAGCAAATTTAAGATTCTGTCCTTGATAGCTCGAGATGTCCTAGCCATTCCAGTTTCCACCGTCGCTTCTGAGTCAGCTTTCTCTACTGGTAGGCATGCCATTGATCCAATTAGGAGTTCTTTATCTCCTAAAACTATCCAGGCACTTATATGCACTCAAACTTGGATTCGACAAACACTAGTAACTGATGCTCGTGATGGATTAGAAGAAGTGGAAGCATTAGAATCTGGTAATTATAATTATGATATATACTTTTATCATAATTATGATATATACTTTTATAATTATGATATATACTTTTATCTTGTCATTTGTTTGTTTTTGTTATGACTATACTTTTTTCTTTAAAAACAATTGCAGATATCTTGGCTAGTGTTGAGGATATAAGAATCGAGTCACTCGTCTACTTTCAATTATCCTATAACTTGTTATGTGATGTGACTGATCGTTTTTATATGTTTTTTAAGGTTTTATGGATTGTAACTTGTATATTAGCTTTTTGTACCGACTTTTTCAATTTGTTTTTTTGTTTTTTTTTTTTTATAATTTTCTAGCCCAAAATAGTAAAAAAGAATAGAAATTATTGAAGCCCAAAATGTATAAAAATGGCCCAAATATAAAGCCCAAAACCGAAGCACACAACCGATCCAATAATTAGATAACCAATTTGGATCGGTTCTGTGAATAATGGACTAGCGGATTGGTTCGGTTGAGAAAATAAGAAACCAATCAATGAGCGGATTAGCTCTTGTATGAGCAAAATTGATCGGTTATTGACCGATGAATAGGCCTATACGAGTCTTTAATTTGATTAGAGACAATATAAACATGAGGAACTTACTTAGGCTAAGTGGCACTTTAATTAATAGTGGGTATTAGTTTTAGAAAAATTGCTAATTGCTATGAAGTAAGGGCTTACTTTGATACACTTTTATTTTATATTTTTGTTTTTAAATGAAATGAAATATAAAATTTTTTTCAATCAAATTATTGAGAAGATCCAATTACTGATCTTTTCATTTTGCAAAACAAAAAATAAGAGTATCCAACCAAATCCTAAACTATTCCCAATGGGCGTATTAAAGTACCCCATAAACATTTGGAGTTTGGGCCAGTTTATGTTTGAAAATTGGGAATTTAAAAGTAAATAAAAGGGATATGTGTATCCGCTGGTGCGTCAATGTGTTTAAATAGATCCAGTTAGGGGAAAGTTTTGTTATTTGATTTTTAACTCTTTAAAAATTGTAGGGAAAAAAAGACGATAGAAAATTTATAGAAAAGGAATTTGTTAAAAAACAAAAAAAGTAATGTATATATTTTGGGTTAATGGCACAATTGTTCCCTTGATCATCTAGATTAATTGTTTGATTTTTAACTCTTTAAAAACCCTAGAAAAAAAAGGAAGATAGAAAAATTATAGAAAAATATCCCTTGAAAAAGAGAAAAAGAAGTAATTTATATATTTTGGATCCCTTGATTATGTAGGTTAATTGTGATGTCTTGGTCTCTAAAGTTCTAATTATACTGATTAAGTCCATTAACTTATAGATTGCTAGCGATTAAGTCCCTCGCTGTTAAGTGGTTATAGAAAATGTTAGAAATAAGGGCCTATTTGTTTTGGAATAATAGAATGGAATAGAAAGCCAATGATTTCAAAAAAGCTCAATTCTTTTATTTGGTTATGAAGCTCACGTACGAAAGGCTTTTCCTATGAAAAGTAATTTAATGGATTTGTATTCCACTACAGGTTCCAATGAGCTCTTTTTTTTTTCTTCCATAATTAACCATTTTCTCACGACTTTACATAGCCCCTGAGCCCTCAACTGAAAACCTCATTTGTCTCTATTGTTGACCTCCTGTACTCTGCCGCCTGCATTCTCCATTGGGCAGTCCTTCATTGATGCAGAGGAAGGTAAGTCACTGACTATCACTCTTTGTCATTTTTGTATAATTTTCTCTCTCTCTCTCTTCTGTACGATTAGATTGAACAAAATGGTGAATTGGACTGTGTTTTTGTGTTTTTCTTTTTCTTTTCTGAGAATGTTTGATAGTTATATGAGTTAGATTTTGGTGATTTTTTATTCTCTTTATTGAATCTGGTGAGAAAAATTCTTTTGGATTGCTTTTGCAATATTTTCCCAGATTTCACAATTATTTGACAATGGTGCTAGATTAGTTTATTAGGTTTTAGTATATATAAGTTTGCCATTGTTAGTCTTTATCTGTTTATGTTTATGGTTTTCAAAAGTAACTTTCCGAGAAAGCATAGACAAGATTTAGAATTATAGTATATATGGGTCACCTTCTATGTGGCCCATGAGAGTATGATATCCTTATTCCTTAGGCAAAGATAGCAAAGAGAAAGTGAAAGTTCCACTAGACCTCCCACACATCCTTTCTTGTCTTATTAAAAGAATTAATTAAATGAATAAACGATAAAAATCCCACTTCTAATTTACGAGAAGACATTATTGTAGAATAGTGAATAAATGTTTTGGTTCTATTAGAGAAGTGTCCAAAAGTTATTGGTTGTGAGATATATAGTAATCATCAATATTTATAGTAACAAGGATAGATAATTAGAACTTACATTCAGATCACTGTAGGGCAATTTTAGTGATATGAATTGTTAATCATGTATAATTAGAACTTATGAATTGTTAATATAATTTTTCGTTTCTTATAAAAAAACGTGTAATATAATTTTTTCATTTATCATTGGTTATTATTCTTGTTGCCAATATTTTCCTAGAGAATATGAGTGGGCATTCACTTGTAAGGTCTTGACTTAAAATTGAGAACATGAGTGAGTATCTACTTGTAATTAGTAGAATTATATCTGGTTCTAATATATACGACACAACGATTTATTACTAATAATTTATCCAAATGAAGTGTTATTTCTTTTTTTTTTTAATGAAAAAAATGAACTTTAAAAAAGTGTTTGCTTTGATGGTATGTGAATGAAATATTAATAGAGTTGCATATTGTTTCATTATTGTGATTGTAGGATAATGGCTCGTTTAAGTTTAGCCGAAAGACAAATTATGAGAAAGAAGAAGATCATGACTTTTTTTTTTTTCATTGGTTGAATGTCATGCATGTAGTAGAATAGTTTTTTAAATTATGAAAAAAAGTCACAATAAAGGGTATTGAATCCAACTCCTTGAGAAGACAACTATATGTGCTTGATATATTTGTCAATAGACAAATTGTGCATCAAATAGTTTATGAGAGTGATGTTTTATATTTAGATCAACTTAGGATGAATAAACAAACCTTCACTAATTTATGCACGATGCTTGAATCTATGGGTGAGCTGAAATCATCAAAGTATTTGCAAGTAGATGAACAAGTGGCTATGTTTTTGCACATAATTGCTCATCATTAAAAAATAGAGTCATCAAATTTCGATTTATGAGATTTGGAGAGACTGTTAGTAAGTCCTTTCATAATGTATTGCACTCGATTATTCGACTGCATGGAGAGTTATTGAAAAGACCTGAGTCAATACTGGAGAACTCAACAAATGAAAGATGGAAATAGTTTAAGGTACAATTATAGGATGCTTTGATCATAATTATTTTGAACTTTATTAGAAAATTATTTTACTTTACTAATCATACAATTCATTTGTTTTGTGATAGAATTGCTCAGGGGCATTAGATGGGACTTATATTAGAGTAAGAGTATCTATGATTGAGAGAGCCAAATACTGTACCCAAAAGGGAGAAGTAGCTACAAATGTTTTAGGAGTCTGTTATCAAGATATGTAATTCATATATGTATTACCTGGATGGGAAGGCTTAGTAGTTGATGGTAGAGTCCTACGAGATACATTACGTAGGACAAATGGTTTATATGTTCCAAATGATATGTTTGGATATTAGATTATAGGGCCTTATTTAAAGAAAACTTATCAGATTGTAAGGTCCTTTTTTTTTATTTGAAGAAACTCATTAGAAAACATATTTTTTTTTATATATCTTTTTTAGGTAACTATTATCTTGTAGATGCCAGATATACCAATTGCAAGGGATTTCTGGCACCATATCAAGGCCAATGTTATCTTATCAATGAGTGAGAAGATGGAAACCCTCCTACTAGTGCACAAGAATTTTATACCATGAAGCATTCAGCTGCTAGGAATGGTATTGAGAGATGTTTTGGTGTACTTCAAAATTATTGGGCAATTCTTAGGAGTTCATCTTACTATCCAATAAAACTCAAAGTCAAATAATTTGGCATATTGCTTGCTACACAATTTTATTAGGAGAGAAATGCCGGATGACATTCCTCCTGTACCAGCAGATACTTAAAATGAGAGTGATAGTGAGGATGAAGAAGATGAAACTTTTTATCAAGCAATTAGAAGTGTTGAGCTATCTAATGAGTGGACTGCATGGAGAAATAATCTAGCACAAAAGATGTATAACGAATGGAGACGTTGTTGGGGGAACAAGCTGATTTTTATTTTTCAAATCACATGCATGAAAATTGCATTAAATAGTGTTTTTTTAGTTTTGTACTTGTTTACATTATCTTTTTTGACAGTTGTAAGAATACATTTTATTTGTCCAATGTTATTGTGTGTGTGATTTTTTTTCTTCCCCTTTTTAGTGATCTTTATTTATATAATAATATTATCATATAAGAATAATTATTATATGAGTATTATGCTTCTTATATGATAGGATGGACAGTTCAAAAGTAAAAGGCCTTGGTTAAAATAAAAGATTTTAGACAGAGGAAGAAGACAAACATTTGATTGATGCACTTATTGAGCTATACAATGAGGGGAAATTTAAAGCAGAGGGAAATTTTAATCTAGGACACTTAAAAGAGCTTGAGAATAAGTTACATGACAGGATATGTGATTTATAAGCAAAACCACATATTGAGTCAAGAATGAAAACTTTGAAAACTTATTTTCATATTGTTCATGAAATGTTAACTGGATCATATTATAGTGGCTTTGGATGGGATAGAGAAAGGAAGATTGTAACTGCAGAGATGCTAGTTTGGGATGCATATCTAGAGGTAATTAAAAAGATATTATTCTTTTATTATTTCTTACTCTGTCAATGTTAATTATTATGTTTGAACTATTCTATTCCTTTCTATAAAATGTAGAGTCATAAAAAAGCAACACCAAACAAGACAAAAGCATTTCCTTTTATTGATGACTTGTGTATAGTATTTGGAAAAGACCGCACGACTTGAAAAAATGCAGAGACTCTAGCTGTTGTTATTGACAAACTACATAATGATGAAGATGTTGACCTTGATGAAGATGATTTCAATAACAATATCAATATGATGGGTACTGAAGAGGTATAGTCTATATCTTGTTCAGAAGCACCAAAAGTTGGTCGGTCTCAATTAGATGGATCATCTAAGATAAAAAAGGAAAGGTACTAGTAATAGAGATGCTTATGAAGCACTTTAAGGAGTCTTCTTATGTTATTGCTAAAGTTATTGAAAAAGCTTCTATTTGTTTGAGCAAAGCTATTGGTGAGGATATGAATGACAAGCATATACAACTTGGAGATGAATTAAAGAGGACTACGACTCTCACCATAATAGAGCGTCATTATAACATTCCCTAATTCCACTCATATATGTAGGAATATTTATAAGAATATTTAGTGAAATCCAGAGACACTACTCAATTAGAATTGATAAAATAGGGAAAAATTAAAACTTTTTAAACTTTTTGAAAGAAAAAGGAAAACTCCACTCTTAATTACACATAGTATAATGTATATGTATATATATACATATACATATTCATAAAATGGGCATTTCATAAAAATATACATAATATACGCATACTTAAAACAGGCACAAAATTTTCTATTAGGAAATCACAACGTCAAAATGCTTATATACACAAACTACGGTCAAAAAATAGGCATTCCTCCTCTAATTTTAAACATTAGCAGCACCCTCTGCAATGTAAGAATATGGGTGAGTATGAAACTCAATAAGTAATGCATGCCGATGTAGAGTGCATATGACAGAGAATAGATAATTATATGATTGAGATTCCTATGCATATTGTATTGCCTGATAAGACTGTGAATTGCATACTGAGTTACTCAGAGAATATATAACATATCTTAGCAATATGGAGGTCTCGAGCCCCAAAAAATCTCCTTTGTGTATAACAGAGGTCTACCCCATACTGCTGTTAGAATATTCTCAAAGGAACCATAGTATCCTCAAAAGGACCAGAGTGTCCCCGAAGGAACCATAGTATCCTCAAAAGAACCAGCGTGTCCCCGAAGGAACCTTGTCATATATTTGGGCATTGGCCCGACACACTCTATTCACTAATACTCATCAGATAATATAAATATACCACGTATTCATGTGTCATGCAGAGCAAAATGACAGATACGTATGTACATATGTTACATATATTTATAGATTCTATATTCATAAATTCCATATATACACAGAGACAAAGAATTTCTTACATTTCAGATGTAACGTTACTTATCTCTATTTCGAGTTTTTAAGTGATCTCTTGTATAATGTTATTTGCTCAAAGTATAATTGACGCGACTCTAATATTGGTCAAATGACATCATTATGCATTTGATGCTAAATGGATTGCTACTTTTAATTGCCATGAAATAAAGTATTTCCTTACATGAGAATATAAGACAGTAGAGTAATTAGTCTAATACATAACAAATAAGCTTTTTATTATTATTATTATTATTATTATTATTATTAACAGCCCCTATTGTATTAATTAGTAACAGCAAGAAATATTTATGTGTAAAGTCACTAATCGGTAAACTACTAAAAAAAGAGGCATTGATGCCATAGAATAATATAATTCTCAAATAATACAATAATATCATGCATAAGCAAAATTATAAAGTTTTAGACTTATTCCCATAAATCACTTTTAAGAATTGTATAACATCCACTTGATCAAATTACTGAAAATTAGTAAAAGTGGGTCCTCACGTTTTGGTAAATCACCTAATCACATATAAATAATACACTTTTTAAGAAAATATATATATGGAATTAAACCTTGCTGTATGACTATATATAGGAAAGACATCACAAAACTATCATACTAAAATGCGTGTACCAAGTATCTTTCCTAGGAACATGTCCCTTTTTAAAATGATCAAATGTTTAGACATATATTTTAGCAACAGTCATCCGCAAAATAGTCGCAAAATAGGCAATAGATAATGGACAAAAGTACAAAGCATTTTGGAATAAAATAATGATAAGAAATAGAATTACCTCAAAGTGCTCTAGGATGATTACTATAATGAATTGTTGTGTACTTCTCTCACTCACGTAACTATGTGAGAATCGGACGTAAGTAAAACTATATCTACGATGGATTTCATGTGAGTGCAATGAAGTTCATAGAGAAAAATTATGCTGGAACAAATAAATCCAATAATAAAATTAATAGTAATATATAAGCTGTTAAACAAAGTTGCCGACTTATCCAAGGTCGGCTACCGCTTTCTCCTTTTTTTTTTAAGATGCATATCCACATAAATTACTAATTGCAATAAATGACCCGTGTACCTAATTTATATGTTTAACACATATTTCTTATTAGTGGCATGATATTAAGAAATCTCAATTAAGAAAAATATTGATCGTTAACTTGTGTCTTAATACAATTCTAAAAATACTAGATTGCTACAAAAGTTTAAACAAAATTAAATACAAAATAACATACTAATAAATTATCACAATGAAAAGAAATTGTATATACATATATATACATATAACTTAGTTGATGAATTAATTTCTAATCGTGCAATGCAATAATAATCATATAAGAAGAAGAGCCTTAACACACGTCGAATTGTACTAATGAATGTATCTCGAATATTTCACTGTCAAATCATTTAGAGAAAACTATTAATAATTACAACAAACAAAAATTTCAAGTATTCAAAACGATACACATATATGATACTAATATATATATAAAATAATGCAATCATATTATTATTGGCTTCTTAACTATCTAAGGAATTGGGTGTCACATAAAATTCAGGAATAGAATTAAGGAAAATAAAATATTATATAATAACGTTATTATTGGCTATTTAATTTTGTAAAGAATTGAGTGTCATTAAGAAATTTCGAGATATCACTGTCATAAGATAGCCTAGATGATCATGCAATGCAATGCTATAGTTTCTTATTTTTTTAGTGTTTCAAATAATGATAAGAATGAGTGGGTGAGAGCTCTCCTTAATGGAACTATCTAGGACAATATTTTGACACTACAAAGAGAATCTTTTGAAAGACAATTTTTGTGTATTTAGCATAATTGATTGTCATATTTTTGGTATTAGCACATGTGTCATCATATATAACTTTAGTTGATGATATAATATGTATGTGATTTAGTTAAGTATAATATAGCTAAGTATGCAATTTGACCAAGTCTTTTTATTCTTTTCAGTTACAACACAGGATATAACCATTATATAATATAGGTATCATGTAACTCTTTTAGTACTGATTCTATTATTCTAATCAAATAATATAATTATATTATTATTCATTCTCCATTTAATTCTAATTATTATTATCAGTACTATTATCATTCTTCCGCGACTCTAAAAATAAAAGTAAATTAAGAAAAAAATAATCAATTAAAAAACCAAAGAAAAAGTACTGAAAATAAAATAGGCATGAACACCCATAAACAAAGTCCCTTCTGCAAGCAGTACCCAAACTAATCAAGTCCTCCGTCGTACCTTTCTTCGGTTTTTGAAGGATAGAATTGATGCTTTGGATCGCATGATTCAAACATGTACGTACCTAGCTAATTCTAACTCGTTGAAGAAAATTTCGCTTCACGTATTATTTGGTTGGTATATCCAAATTTAGGGGTGGAAAAATTTGTCTCATTTGAGAACCTATGGATCATTAGATTCAACATCAACCCGAAGGATCCACTTTAGATTCTCTGGATCTTGTCGTTCCAGAATCTTTGACAAGATCTAATTGATCTTCGGTCAATTATTGCTTCGGCGTCACGGCATCTGACAACATCGTTTCTTTTGATTCTTTATGCAAGAGTTTAAAAGAGAGTGAGGGTTTTTGGATTAGGAATTTCTTAAAAAGCTGAGACCTTAGAGATTGCTGATCGGTGAGGTTGCGATTTGGATTGTGATGATGAGAATGAGGTTAGATTCTGATGAAAGTTTGAAACTCTAGCAGAGGGATTGATTACTTTTTCATGTTCCTGCCCATTTACTTTTTTCTGTCTTTTCTTGGCTTTTTAATTTTTGTTTTAATTTCTATGGTTTTATGTTTAACCGACCATTTAACCGCAGGGAGGCAGGATTTGATTTCTAGTAGTCTAAGAGCATTTACTATCTAAGATCTCGGAAGTTCAAGTCACATTGAGAGTAAGCGTGAAAGTCTATTATTGTTAAAAGACTGAAATAGAGTGGAGATTGGATAGTAGTAAGTATTTTTCTTTAATTTATAATAAATAGAAGTCATTAGTTAAGTTCTATTTTTTTGAAAAAAAAAGTTTAAGAACTTAATTGTCAAAATTAAAACTTTAGGAACCAAATTATTATAACCTACATAATCAATGTAATATCACATATTTTTTAAGGTAGAATGGTCATCTGACCTTAACACTAAAAAAATATTTAAATATATATAAATATATACACATACGTCTCTCTCTCTCTCTCTTTCTCGTTCTCTCCCCTCCCAACTCACTCTCTCGTCTCCCTCATCTCTCGACCGAACGGAAGAGCAGGATGGCTAGCCATTGCCGGCCCTTGTCCCAACCTGTTACCGACCGGCGCTACCTCCAACAGCCACGCCACTAGTCCCCGGTCGTTGCTGAACTTCCCTTCGCTGGAAAACACCATTAATGATTGTGTAGAGTTTTGAATTTTCGGCGATGATTCCGGCCGTTTGAAAGTGCATTCTTGGTCTCATTGGATTCGTCTCGTCGAGAGAAACTTCAAAGTATATATTTCACGATCCCATTTTGTCTGATTTAAAAGTTATCATTTTTGTCTATTTTTGAGCTCGAGTTTGGCTTTTAATCTAATCGTTAGATTTCATTTTTGATGTCATTTTTGGAATGTACTCGGAAAATAGTGAAGTTTGATATATATATTGACTATGTTTGGTGACCGGCACGAAAAATGATATCTAACGGCTTAGATTTTATCTCATTTTGTATGCCATAGGTCTGGTGTCAATCCAGACCCAAATTGATCGAGTTATATATATATATATATATATATATATATATATATATATATCTAATTTAACTATTTTAGACATTAGAAATTTAACAGAGAATTTTGCTTATTGATTTGAAGCTCTGTTGAGAAGTTAATTTTCCAGAGTGAGCGATTGAGGATGTGGAATTAGTTTTCGGCCCTCCGAGTGATTGTCCAACGACACCTTGAGGATCTAATAATGTAGTATCGCTATTCTAGTAAGGTAGGGATTCAATTACCTCTATTTTATATCATTTTTGATTAAAATTTCATTTCTATAATACATGATGATAAATGTGATTTTTGAACTGTTTTGGATATATGTAAAAGAATTGAATTGTATTATATATATTGGATTGCTCTCAGACTTTTGCGAGTGTAGGTTTATTTTTGGATATGTTAAAATAGGGTCGGTTTATTTTTGGATATTTTAAAATAGGGTCATTATGCTGCCTATTTTTCTATAAAATTTAATTAACTATTTTATTAAAAATTAGAGCATCATTTAAACTTAAATTACTACATGACTATTTTTACATATCAGTTCAGAGTGCACGTGTCATAGAATCACACGTAAGTTCTAAGATAATATCATGAGATTTTTACACTGTAGCACTATGGCCCCACCAATGGTGCAGAATTTGTGAACCTGTACGAAATTTTGCTTTTGATTACCTCCCCATTTACTAGACGTAGGCAATATGGTTGCCCTTTAGGTTTGGTAGATTATACATGGTGACACACGGGTGTCCCCTCTAGTTATAGGCTAGGTGTCAGGCAGACTGTAGTGCACATGTAATTCCAACATTCTGGTTTCCATTGATGAGGTGTGGTGAACTCATGGGTATGAGTGGATTTGTATCATGTATTTGTGGATTGACTGGTTTTCAGATATTATTCTTTCTATACATTTATATATATGTACGTGCATATGGACTATCGATTTTTGATATTTCATGAATATATACACATATAGTTTTGCAAAGGTATTTTGGACTAAATTAACTATGCAAGGGGCTTTTCATCACTAAAAAGATTTTTAAATAAGGTAACAGTTTCTCTATTGAGCTTTCGAGCTCACCTTTTTATTTTCCTCCCTTTCAGGTGGTTCATTCGAATTAGTAGTCTCGTTAGCTAGGCAAATTGTTTGGCTTATGCTTGGGGTCCTATTCCTCTTTGGTTGGTTCCTTTCTTTGTCTCACTCTTTCTCCATGTCTAACTATTTAGTCAAGTTTATTGATTTTACTAAGTAAATGTATGAGGATATATTTATTACTATTTGAGGGTTTGGTATATAAATGGGACATTATGATTCTCAAGGAGCATACTTTCAAAGTTTTAAGTACTTGGAATTTGGATTAATTTTATAAATCAATTTTTAGACTTTCTAACTCAAGATTTGCGAAGTTCATTTTAATAATTTTTATCAAACCAAGTTTTTGTGCAATTTACTTTTGATTACCTTATATATCACTTAGGAAATGGCTAAATATGTTACTTTTGCTCCTATTCATTCTAAGTCCTCTCTTAAACCTCTCTATAGTGAAATTCTGGTGTTATTAGGATGGTGATTTCTCAGGAATGTTAGTTTTAGAAGTATCGAGTTGACATGAGACTATTGATTTCTATTCTTAGCGTAATCCTTCATTTCGAATGGACGTTCATTCTTGTACTCTTCAATCTATTCAGATTGTAGGCTACGTGAACTCATAAGTTCTAAGGTCGTAATCCGATATCCTACATCTTGGTTGTTATATTTTGACCTGCTTGTGGATTGTCTATATGTTATCTGTTGGGTTATGTTTTCACCCTTGTTGGTAGTATTTTATTGTGGTTGTATTTTCTTGGGGATTTTTGCTTATGATACACTGGTTTGGTGTTTGTAGTTCACTGATATGACTTGACTTTATTAATATTTATTAGACTGAGACTTTATTTTCTAGGAATTTATACCTTCATAATTACTTAGTTTGGATACATCGTGACTTGGTTCTATATTTGAATGATTGTATTGGTGATATTTTTTATGTAGCATGCTTATTGGTTTAGTGATTAGTTTGATATTTTTAGATATTGTTTAACTATAGTAATTACATATATCTAGTTTCATCAAGTTTTGTCATTACGGTTCTTTGAATGAGAATTCTTAAGTTGTTGCAGGTTTAGTTAGATTTAAAACTAAGTCATTTGATTTAGGAACTTTTGAAAATTTCAAATTGACAATTAAGTTTTTAAACAACGTAGACCTTTGTATTTGACCAAAGTGACATATTTGGTTTTAAAGAAATCATGAACATTTTAAATTCGAGTATTGGTGAGACGAGAGTAATACACTTTTTCAAAGGAAGTATTGTTTTAAATTAATATTACTTTGAGACTAAGCCTTGTGAAACTACCAACCTAGTTGTATACTAGTGAGATTTTATTTTACATTAGGTAATATTGATTTGAAGGACCTCTAGATTTAAATAATTTGTTTTTATAAATGTTTATATATAAATCAAACTTTGCAAGTTCCTTTTTAAACTTTGGACTTAGTAGATCACAAATCATTTTCCAATCCCTATTTAATACTTGATTTGAGATTTAACGAATATTTTCACAAGTATACTTGAAAAATGAATGAATGTAAGTTAGTTAAAGAAACTTTTTGAATAAAAATATTCACAAGTTTGACTATTCAGTAAACTTTGGTGTAGATTGAAAATGATTGTAGGTGAAAATCATTAGCTTCATGATTGTGTTTGAAGATTTGTACTTGTGATTTTCTCTAGAATGTATTGCTTAGAGAATGGAAATTAATATGACTATTTGAGTTATAAAAATATTTATTTGGTGAAAATGTTTGAGTTAGAAATTTTGATTTAAGTCCTGTAAAGCTTGTCACTTGTGTCTTATACGCTCGATGGTCCAAATTGCATATTTCTTCTAAGTTTTCTTTGATGTAGTTTATCTCATTGGTTAATGTATGGTCATTTAGTGTTCGTTGGATTGTTGAGTCATTATGATTTATGCCAACTTAATTTGTATTGTGTGAACAAAATTGTATTAGTGTTATGCAGAACCTGTTTTAATTGGACTTTGGGCATTGTGTATTTAGTTTTGACCGATCTTCCTAATGTTGGAAAAACTAGGGAGGAGAATGAAGCTTTGATTTTCAAATCAAGGAATGGTACCGAGTTACATGCCTTGACTTTATATTTGATAGATTTTGAGTTGTGCATATTAGTGTGTGATTTTCTTCTTGAACATTTGGTTGTAGCTTTTAAATTTATGTAGCCTATGTGTATATTAATTAGCTGGTTATACCTAAAATGAACCTCAATGAACTTTTAATGTTTATTTTGAAGGGTTAAGTCAGAATTGATGTTTATTTTACTTGCTTTGAGAAAATATTTGACGATGTTTTACATTTTAATATTTTCTAAATTACTTCATTTTCCCTTATTTATGTTAAAAAAAAAGGGTGTGAACTTTCAAACTTTTGAGGAACTCGTTTCATTACTTTGGATCATATTTAAAATTATATAAAAATATCCGATCGTGTTTGGCTGTGATATGGATTGAGGCATAAATATGACCTCATTTAACATTTTACCAAGTATAGATTTCGTAATAAATGTCTGTTTTATTGGTTATGTGGAACAAACTAATGTCTTTTGTATGTATTCCCAATTGATTTTAAATAAATGGTCATCATGTATAACTCATGTTTAAGTTAATACTTGTGACTATTAGATATTTTCATCATATATGCATGGAATGAAATTTTTTCTAAATGTTGATGTTGTGTTGAATCTAAATCCCTTATTTTATTTTATTTGTATAGCATAGTTATTGTTATATAACTAATGATGATTAGAATGAAGTTACTCAAAGATTTTTTTCCATAAGAGTCGTTTGACTTTACATTTATATTATAAAAGGATGCTCAAAGTTCAGGTTTAGTTTACCTTTGCTCAGGAAGAAGCCATATTATGAACTAGTGTAGTATTCCTCGGCTCTAACACTTTTTACGTTTAATATTTTCAAAAATATTTTCATTAAAAATTGAAAAGAGGTTTTATGGGAGATAAGAATCACTCGAGGATGGTACCCGAGAAATTTGAACCTTTTTTCTGGGGCATTGAGTGCCGATTTCAGTTATGTGCATATTCCTAGAATATTAGATTGTATCCATAGAGTTTCTTTATATCAAGGATTTTAGAGTCTTTGGGTGAGCATCGCTTTGGTTTTCTTTGATGAGATTTTACACTGGATAAAGGATTTGAAATACTTTTGAAACTTCACATGGTTTGAATACTTACATTTGAGATTGAAGTTTGTACTAATATTTTTACTCTAGTGAATTCCAGTTTGGGTGCTCTAGTCTTGTATTTGACTAGAAGTAGTTTGTGTTTTGTATTAGTCCTCGCTCTGGTCAGAAAGTGAAAAATAGTTGTGAGCCATTGGACTCCTATTGCCATCCTCGACCTCTAAACCCGTTTATCTTGTGTGGTGTAACATAAGAATTCTTATTCTTCATCTTAAACTCTATTCTATTATGTTCTATATTTGAAAAGAGACTCCTATTAGAGTAGTCAACTCGAAGATTATCTAGGACTAGGAATTAGTTGTAGATAAATGGAATGTCCTAAGAGATTGTTGATCTGGTTTGATCAAGAGGACGATATTCCTATATCTGAAATTTAGTCTGTTGATTTAGTTTGATGTCTTACAATCAGTGTTCGGAGTCTTGTATTCTTGACTTCTAGCCATGGTTATCATCATTAACTGTTAATCACTCATATACTTGAGTTTGTCGTTTCAAACCATGGTTGTTGAGATTCTTGTACCTTTGGATGAGCCATCTTATAATTCTGTATCTCTTTGTGTACATCCTTATACCATTCCATTGTGCAATTTGGTATATTGGCGAGATTTTGATGCCAAGTGAGGACTGTCTTTTCACATGTTTACATTAACGAGCATTTGGTTTAGTTCTCTTAAATTCTATAGTCAAGTATTCACTACACTTTTAGTGACCATTTCTTTTGGTCTTATTCATACTATCGGTTTGTACTTGAATTGTGGGACAAAATTCCTATAAAGAAGGGAGAATATAATATCCCATATTTTTTAAGGGTAAAATAGTCATTTGATGTTAATATTAGAAAAAAGATCTAAATATATATACACATATGTTTCTCTCTCTCTCTCTCTCCCACCCCTTCCAACTCACGCTCTCTCTCTCTCTCACACACACACATACACACACACACACACACTCTCTCTCTCTCTCTCTCTCTCTCTCTCTCTCTCTCTCTCTCCCCCTCTCGTGTCCCTCATCTCTCGGACAAACGCAAGAGCAGGAGGACCAGTTACCGTCGGTCCTCATCGTGGCCCGTCATTGACCAGCGCTACCTCCCTACGCTACCAGCAGCCGATGCCATTGTTCCTTGGTCACAGTCGAGCTCCCTATCACTGGAAACACTATTAATGGTTGTGTGGAGTTTTGAATTTCCAACGACGAATCCGGCTGTTTCAACGCATGTTCTTGGGCTCATTAGATTCGTCTCATCGAGAGGAACCTTAAGGTATCTATTTCACGATCCCTTTTTGCCCGGTGTGAAAGTTGTCATTTTTGTCTATTCTTGAGCTTGAGTTTGATTTTTAATCCGACTGTTAGATTTCATTTTTGATGTCATTTTTGAAATGTACTCGGAAAATGATAAAGTTTGATATATATATATATTGACTATGTTTGATGACCGACATGAAAAATGATATCTAACAATTTAGATTTTGTCTCCTTTTATTTGCCACTGGTCCGGTGTCGGCCTAGACCCGAATTAGTCGAGTTATATGTTTAACTTAGTTATTTTGGGCATTACGAATTCATCGGAAAGGTCTGTTTATTAATTTGAAGCTCTGTTGAGAAGTTGATTTTTCCAAATGAGCGATCGAGGGCATGGAATGAGGACCTGGCCTTCTGAGTGATCGTCCAATGACACCTTGAGGATCGAGTAGCGTGGTATCACTATTCTAGTGAGGTAGGGATTCAGTTACATCTATTTTACATTGTTTTCGATTAAAACTTAATTTCTGCAACACACGATGACAAATATGATATTTGAACTATTTTGGATATATGTGATGGAAACAAATTGTATTATATATATTAGATTGCTCTGGGACTTTTTTGAGTGCAAGTTATTTTTGGATATGTTAAAATAGAGCCGTTATGTTGCCCATTTTTCTATAGAATTTAATTAACCATTTTATTAAAAACTAAGGCATCATTTGAACTTAAATTACTGCGTGGCCAATATTTTACATATTAGTTCAGAGTACACATGTTATAGGATCACTCATGAGTTCCAAATTAGTATTATACGATTTTTACAGTATAGTGTTGCAGCTCCATCGAAGGTACAGAGTCTGTGAACCTGTGCAGGATTTTTCTTCTGATTATCTCCCTATTTGGTAGATATAGGCAATACGGTTACCCCTCCAGATTTAGTAGGTGATACACGAGTGTCCCTTCTGGTTATGGGTTAGGTGTCACACAAGCTGTATGGCACTCGTAGTGCTAACATCTCAGTTTCTATTGATGAGAGGTGGTAAACTCACGAGTATGTGTAAATTTATGTCATGTGTTTATGGACTGATTAATTTTCAAATATTATGCTTTATGTACATATATATATATGTATGTGCATATGGACTATCAATTTTAGATAGTTTTATGAATATATGCACATATAGTTTTGCAGAGATATTTTTGATTAAACTAATAATGCAGGGGATTTGGGCTTTCCATCACTAAATTTTTTTTTAAATGAAGTAACAGTTTCTTTACTTTGAAGCTCATCCTTTCTCTTTTTTTCTCTTTCAGGTGGTTCATTCGAGTTAGTTATCTAATTGGCTAGGTAAGTCACTTGGCTTATGATTGGGATCCTATTCCTATTTGGTTGGTACCTTTCTTTGTCTCACTCTTTCCCTACATCTAACTATTTAGCCAAGTTTATTGATTTTACTAAGTAAATGTATGAAGATATATTTACTACTATTTGAGGATTTGGTATATAAATAGGATACTATGATTAGTACTATTTTATGTACTTGGAATTTTGATTAACTTTGTAAATCAATTTTTGGACTTTCCAACTCAAGATTTGCGAACTTCATTTTAATCAATATTAAAGTTTTTTATCAAACTAAGTTTTCATACAAATTAATTATTTTTTATTGAATTTTAATTGGCGTATATTTTTTAATAAATTAAACTAAAGATGGACTCACTTTTATATAAAATTTCTAATGGTTCAAGGACTAAGATAAAAAATTCAACTACTTAGTTTTATCTGAATTTTGTAAAATTTTTTATTTATATTAATTTAGACTCAAAATTATCAAAAGTTACGACCTTGAATTTTGAGTCGTGATAATCAAGGGACCAATTGTGCCATTAACCCACATATTTTAACTTAGTACATTCGTTGCAAGTACACAATGCCATGGGTTTTATAGCTCACAAAGAGAAACTTTTCCCTCGGTTTGACAAGGCACCACTTAAAATCACTTGTATTCATTTGTTAAGTGTTACAGATTACAGTGTCATAGTCGTTGTCTATTGAAAGCAGTAAAGAAAATTGAAAACAAAGTAAATAGCAAGGTTTATCATTGTTTATTCTCGATCTGAGAGTTACATTTATTTTTTATTGTTGCAAATTTTTTCACTTAATAGAAAAGAAATACTATGAGAAATCTCACACCTCGAACTACTCAATATTTTGCGAATTTTCCTTCATCTCTCCTGCCCAAATTTGGCACCTTAATATTTTTTTTTATAGAAGAAAAATCAGAACAAGTAAAAATACATGTTAAAATGTCAAAAATACCCCTTATTAATATATCCTAACTTATTAGTAAAATCGATCCGTGTGCGCTGTAGTGTACAATATTTCGTCTCAGTCGTCTCAGACGTTCTTTGTTAGTATAAATATTAAGCTCTATACATTTAACATAAATAACAACACCGCCAATAATGCTTAAGCAGTATATGCCAAAGAGTTCTATGACTGTCTTTATTGGACGAGGTAACATAGTGAAGCTTTTGGGTAAAGTTTCCTCAAACCTATAAATTCTCTCTTTTACTTTAATTATTGAAGAAAGTGCTATTTATATAGTATGTACATCAAAGTCTAGTATTAAGCAATTTGAAATTAAAACGCAAAATTCTACAATGCCATAAGTCGTAATTCGTGACTCTAGTACATACATACAAACATGTAATATTTGATTAATATAAATCAACAATATATAATAGATCTAATAATTCCTTTTTAGTAAATCTTAAAATTAATTTGTTATAATTAGGGCATACTTGGTGGACTGGAATTAGAAAGGGTGATTATATTTCCACCTCTTTTAATATAAAAGCACCCCTTCATTATCGTAAAGACAAAAAATGATGGTGATTATATTTGCACTACCCCTACTAATATAAAAGCACCCCTTGATTATTGTAAAGACAAAAAAGAAATTAAAAACACTAGCACCCCTCTTCTCCTTTAATTGCTCAATTTATTTTCTCTATCATGATCATTCAAATTGAAGAAGAGAATCAAAATGCGCTGTATAATTTGGGATTGAGAAATTGTCCTGTATAGCCATATACTAAAGGGGTGCTTTATTGCATTTGGGAGTGAATATAACCCCTAAATTTTATTCTAATTCCAAGTTTGGTGCCATATTAGTTCCCGTTTATATGAGATTTCAAATATGTTAGATTACCGTACAGCCCAATTTAGAGGCCCCTGTATACATACCAATGATTCCAATTATGCTATTGAGTCACAACTTTAGATGATTGATTTTTTTTTTAATTCTTTTAGATTTAAATTCAATTAAAAGTTAATTAACATATTCTTATCTACAAGGGGAAGCACGAAAAATGTCACGTGTGTTTTCAAAAGTACAAAATCTATCCCCTTAATTTGTTAAATTGGGTCATGTTTATCCCTTGGTTAACTTTTGATGAAAATTACATTGTAAAACGATACTAATAGCCGTAATAAAAAAGTCTAGCTACTTCCTTAACCCTAAAACCAATACCAATTTTTTTAATAGAAAAATTATATATAAGTATAAAATAGAGTATTTAAGTTGCTTCAATCGTTGTAAGTTGAATGGATAATTGGATTATTTGATTAGGGACATTTTGGTCATTTTATAGATAAAAAATTGACAAAATTCAATGAAAAATTGTGAGTGGATAATTTAAATCCAATTTAACAATTGAGTGGCACATTTTGTATTTGTAAAAATATGTAGGTGAAAATTAGCACTTCGTTAAAAAAAATATGAGAGATTTTGGATATTTTCCACGTCTACAAAGTTTATTATGTTTAAATTTCTTAAAAAAAAAATTAATTCAATCCAATACTATATCAAACCCAGCAAGTGTTAAACATATTTCTATCAATTTGACAGAATAATTTTATCTTATTCCCTGTACCAAACGCTACACAATTATGTGACGTTGATCTATATAGGGTTTTATTGGGCAATATCATCAAAAATAAAAACAATTACACACATATGGTACATTGAAAAATTATTGTTTTCATACGACATCTAATTGGCATTTATGAAAAAGTTAAGGAGGCAAAAGTGCGGTGGCAGAATTGTAAATAAAGCCATTTAAAAAAAATTGTTTAAAACTAAAATTTGGTACAACTTCCAAAGTTTTTTTTTTTTTTTTTTTAGTGGATGGTTCCTCACTTGATGACCACCCGAACGCTAGGACTATTTTTTAACATTTCCTCTATTTTTCTTTTTATTTATCTCTTTTTTTTTTTTTTTTGCTTGATTCCCTTTTTTTTTCTTTGCTTGATTCCCTTTTTTTTTCAAGAAAGGACAGAAACAATTTCCACCCATATTATATTCCCAAGAGGCAATGTTTGTCGATAATTAACTTGTAATTGAATCAAATTAAGTGGTCCAATAAAAAGTTGTCTTCCTTAGGAAAACAAATAAATCAAATAAAAAATCAAACATTGTCCTTTGGTCATGCACAAGCATAATAATAACAACTACAAATGTTTTTTTATTTTTATTTTATCAAATTACAAAATTTTGAAGAGAAAGGGAAAATTAAGCTAGGATGAAAAAAACACTAACAATATTGATGATCATGCTCCTTTCATCAACTACGGTTTTGCAAGCCAATAGCTAGACATCTCTTAATTCATCATGATCATGCTCCTTTCATCAACTACGGTTTTGCAAGCCAATGGCTAGACATCTCTTAATTCATCATCATCGCTACTTGGAGAAGGCTTCTAATACCATTAGGCCTAACCTAAAAGTGTTACTTTGAAAGTACTTTTGGGTGGGGCCTAGTGGCATTACAAGAAGTATCAGAACTTAGTATAAGTTTAACAATTTTGATCGTGATAAGTCAGTCTTATGAGGTTTAGAACATCAGGGTAACTAAGTTAAGATCATTATTTGAGTTTGACTTAATTTCTATTATAGTTTGAAAATTCATTTGAGTTGGTAATCAGTTTAAACTTGATAAGTTTGTTACTTTGGTCTTTTTAGACATTAAAGTAGGTTAAGTTCTCGTTTTTAAATATTGTTGTTGATGGAACACTTATTTTGACCTTTATAATTGGTGATCATATATATTACATGGATTTTTTGGATCGTTTAAAGTTGAGTACTCTCATTAGGTTTTGATTATCAAGACATGTTAGTTAAATATTGAGGTTTCTAGTATTTTGTACTTCTAATATTAGTTTCCTTTTGTATTTGATTAATGGACCTAGGGTATTGGAATCTTCTTTGCTAATTATTGATATTGGATATTATTGAGTTAGTGAGTCTTTCTTTGGAGTTGATATTAAAATTTTATAATCTACTTGCTTTCTTCTTATGCTTTCTCTTGAGCTGTATCTTAGTGTTTTTGACCTTATTTGAAAAAAAAAAAGTCTAAGTTAATTATTAGAGAAGAGAAATTACTTGTATGATTATTCTAAGGATTTGTTAATCTTATATTATATATATAAGAGATTTGCAGAATAGAGATTACCTAGTTACGGTATCAATGTGGGAAAGATGTGTTTATTTAGGTTTATCGGTTAATGGGATAATGGAGAAAAAAAATTTCAAGTTCATTCAAAAAGTGAAATTATTTGTGCCATGAGCTAGAACATACAATGAAACATCGAGTATATTAATAACTAGTTTTCTTTATGATAAAAGACAAAAATATGATATTAAGAAATTTCAATTTATGTATTTGTGTTGAGTAACAAGAGTGTATATTATTGCTACTAGAAGATTGAGGATACATAGACTATTTTCGTTAAAGGACTTACATATGATACTTTCTATAAATATTAGCGATGAGATGAATTTACTCGATGATTGAAAGAATAATAACTTTTTGTTGGAATAATATTGGTGATGAGATGAATTTATTCGATGATTGAAAGATTAATGACTTGTTGGAATAATTCAAAGAATGACATTTTGAAATATTATGGTGATTAATTTGAAAAAAAAATGATATTACCTCGGAAAAAAGACTGTGGAGTCTTAATGACAAATATGATCAGGATAATTTTGAGAGTGATATTACTTTAATAATATTTGTTTCGCAAGCCAAATAAAAGTTGAGATGCAATAAAAGGATAATTTGGTTATGGTTATGATACTGAGTAGTAGAGTTGAAATTGGAAGATATGGTTGTTGTAAATGAGTTCAAAATTGTATTCTATAGTGTCATATTATAAGAGAAAGTGATATTTATATTGATAGTACTTGGTGTTACTTTTCTCTAAAAATTTGTATTAAATTAGATATTTGATGAGCAGTTGTAAGAATTATAAGGTAAAGATTTTCAAAAAACTTAGTATATTGATATTAAGAATGGATCTACTTTTATTGGTAATAGAAACAAAAATTGAAAATTTTAAAATATCAAAGCAATTATATAGTGGAGTATGAAAGTTGATCAATGTTTCTAAGATTGGTAGATTATTTGACTTTTATAGAATATATGGTCTATGAGAAATTTTTACATTTATGGTTTCATTGACATTCCTGATTCGTAAAAGATATTTTTGAGAAAAGTATAATATGATTTACATTAGAAAATCTAGAGACATTAAGAAGTGTAAGATTTGAGAAAAAATTTGGTGGGCTAATAATAAAAGAATAAATACATATTTGGTAACGAGCACTTTTTACTTTTGAAAGTGAAATCAAAAGGGGGAGTAATAAAAGGAAAAAGGAAAGAGAAAAATAGGATAGAGAAAAAATGGTATTTATCTAAATAAATTTCATAAGTGGTATATTTCAAAATAAAGATTTAAAAGTGATACTTTTTGAAATATTTTGGGAAGTTTTTGAAAAACAAATTACCAAATTTTACAATTATATTTTGAAAAATACCACTAAAAATTTTATTTTAAAAATACAACTTTTACATGAGTCTAGAGAGATAATTCAAAATTTTAAAAATTTTGTTGTCAAATATAAAAAAATGAAAAACAAAAGTAATTTTACCAAACATACTTTTGAAAAGTATTTTCACTTTTTTGATTAAAAAAATAATTTTTTTAAAAATAAGTGGTTACACAAATTTAAAAGAAAAAAAAATGGTTAAATAAGACAAATTGAAAAATAAGGCGCCGAAGTAAGAGCACGCTGAATAATAGAACTGAAAAATATACGCACTTTAGGAGTCGAATTCCCGACCTAGTAATCAATCCCTACCCACTGAACTAGCTCTAGTAAGCATTAGTTTTAACATCTTTTATTTAGTAACTATATACCCAACCGGAAAAGAAAAAAAATGTGGGTGGTATAAAAATAAGAAAACATTAAGTTATCTTACATAAATTTTTAGGAAAATTAGTTAAACTATTGAGCAAATATCCTAATTATGCTCGAACTTGTAGAAGCTTATTTAGTACGATGAGTCTAGTAAAGATCCAAATTTATTTTGAAACAAAATCATGATCATAAGGTGATTACTAATTTATATACTGAAAATAAATACTCATATTTTTTAATGAGATAAAATTTTGCAACTACTACCCTTTATTGTTTGCAAAATGTCTAAAATACTATTACTAAAAGCCCCATTTAAGGAGCACAAGTTTTTTTTTTTAATTTAACAAAAAAAGTGATAATAACGATTGAAAAAAGAATTTTTGATAAATCTAAATCTACCTTCCATAAATTGAGCTATTATATATTCCCTTTATGTATTTTTTCGTAGCCAATCATCATTAAATAGTAAAATCCAATCATCCATAATTAGGATGATCCGAGTCTACCATCACTTTCGATTAGGATAATCATTCTATTATTTGTTTCCATTCTTAAATACACAATGAATCATCTTTCCCCCTCTTTCTCCTTTTTTTTTTGTTTAATTAATATAGCACTAACTTTCTCTTATATGTAAAAACTATGGTAAATAGTTTTCTTAAAAAAAAAAAAAGGACCTACTAGATTATGCCCATATATATATATATATATATATAATTGTACCACACATAATATCTGATGCGGATACTCGGTCCAGTTGAATCAGAAAATATATCACTGATCATCAACAACTTTATATGTTTCTCGGCCATATTCCCAAATTGTTATCAAAGAGCCAATGTTGGCGTCTTTGTCCATATTTTCCACTTCTATAGCTCCAAATTCAAACCATATTGTAAAATCCTGATGTTTGGATAAAGGGTAATTTTACAGCCCATGGTATTTTGATAAATATCAATTTTTAGAATATTAAAATCAAAGCCACAGTTTTGAAAAATTACATAAAAACTCCCCAAAAATATCATCTTCACACATGAAGGGCTTGAGGAAGAAAGAGAGCATCGAAATTTTAAAGCTTCGCTGCTAGCACACTATAGCTTCGATCGCCCGACGTGCTAGCCTGCTATCTTTCTCAGTCTCTGACGAAGCCACGCTGCCAAGTCTCATCGGATTTTGTCGCCAGAAAACAGAGATTGACCATCTTGAAGTTTCTAACCACCCAAATTTCACCATATCTCATTTCGCGACACCGACAATATGGTTAGACTCGTCTCGTCACCGTCGTCATTTCTTGATCAGTCTTGGCTATCATCTCACCGCATGTAAGATTTTGACAGTTTTAGCCATTTTACCAGTATGGTTTAAAAGTGATATTTTTATATTTATATTGTTAGATAATTATACGAGGTGAAAGAAGGGTAAAAATCATAAAATATTACAGTTGGTAAAAGTTAGAATAGTATTCGAAAGTATGTTAATTTTTGAATTAAAATGTGGTATTTTTCTAATTCAGAACAAAAATGGTATTCTTGCAAATCAAAACATTGCTGGATTAGAATTCTGTTACTATTGGGATTGGGCCTTGGACTAAGATTTAAACAACGTTATTTTTCTAAATATTTATGAAAACATGATACTTTTTATGAATAATTAGCAAAATTTATCACTTTTCAAATATTTTTAAAAGTGATATTTTCCTAAATAGTATTGTGATAATGAGACTTTCTGAAATATTTTTAGAAAATTAGTATTTTTGTAAATATTTATCAAAAGTGATAATTTTCTAAATACTTTGAAAAATATGAGCTTTTCAAATTAATTAGAAAAAGAGATATTTTTGTAATTCTCGGATTTAAAGCCTATTTAAGGCTCGGGATCTTGAAATTGAATTTTAATTTCTAATTTGGATTTGGTGAGATTGAGAAACGAGTTTTGATTAAAAAAAATATTGTTATATTTCGAAGTGGCACAAATTCTGATACTCGTGAATAATGTCGTTTTGTGTACTATGAGGTGGGTCCTACCTCAGGATCCACGTTTGATAATTTATATGTCTAACTTAGTATTTTTCGATGCTTTGAATTCAGTGATGACCTTCGTTTCTCAATCCGAGGTTTCGTTGCACTTTTTCAAGTGAACTTACAGGGATCCCGAAACAATCGCTCGAGCTCTTAAGTGACCAACGAGAATTTTTTTCATGCGTCGCTAGCTTGGTATAGTTACCAAATTGAGGTAGGGGTTCAATTACCTAGTTTTATACTTGTTTTGATTTATAATTGCATTATCATTGATTTATGAAAAATTGTAAATTTTATAATGGTTTAATAAAATTAGAAACACATTAGAATATATTGGGATTAAATTATATGATTTTATATACATATTTTTAAATTGTGATAATGAGATAATACAGCAGTGTGCTACCCATGTTATAGTAAATCACAGAATAATGCTAAGTGGTATTTTAAAGCATTATTTGGTGAATATTTTGCATGGTTATTATATATCTTGTTACATGTTGTACATACCATGGGATTATACACTTGAGTTCCATTATTGCATCATGGTAGTTTAGATCGCTGGCGAATTACTGCAGTACTAGATGAAAGACTTAGGCCCCTACGCAGGTTTTTGGCTGACACACCTTTGGATAGTATCAAGATACTGGGTACCTCTAGTAAGGGATATTACAGGGCCATGATGGAAGGATGAAAACTCACTTATTTACATTGATTGAAGTATGATATGTACAATTATGTGTTTCTAGTTTTGTTTTGAATATGTGATTATTCTTGATATCAAATATTTTATAAATTTTATTTATAAATAGATTTTGGAAAAGGATCATATAGGTTTAGTAAAAATTACATCTATTCAAAAATGTAATTGAATTTCTATTGAGCATATGAATGCTCACCCCCCTACTTTTCCCACTTTCAGGTATTTAACTGTTTGAGGTAGTCGTCATGATAGATAGACAAGTTGTACAGTTTGTATATGAAATTCTACTCTTAATCCCTAGTGAGTACTCGTACTCTGTTATCTTTCTTTTTTTGTTCAATTATTTAGCCAAGATTAGTAAATTTACTAAGTGGGTTTATGAGGATGATTTTATTGTTAATTTGAGAACTTGAAACGATAAATTACTTAATGTAAATTATTTTAAACTTTGGATTAAAGTTTTCAATTGAACTCAATTTACTAAAATCTATGTATTATTTATGAGTTTCCAAATGAATTAATCACAAGCTTTCTTAAACTTTAATAGGAATTTTTCTTAAGTAATTAAAACTATTAAAAGTTTTAATGTATAATGATTTGAAAACCAAAACAAAATTATTTAATACTTGATTTCCCCTTAATTTCATGAAAATAATAAACTAATATTTAATTATTTTTTACCTAAAATTACTAAAAGCCAAGCTTTGGATTTTCGGCTGAATTCTTCTTAATCTATTCAAGAAATGAACAACTCTGTCTCCCTTTTTGCCAATTCAATTCATCTATATATAGCGTCGCGCTGGTCTCAGTCAAGAAAACTACTATAGCATGGGGATCTCAGGTTCTTGTGGTATCTTCTTGGAACAACAAGATCTAAGCCACATTTGTTTGTTTTGAATGGAATATCATGTCAGTGGTTATGGTCAACCTGTTCATTCAAGAATATACCTTTTGGATACGTGGTTGGATCAGTTTCTCATGACCAAGTGAAAGAATGCTTGGCCATGTCATTGACCAATGCTATAGTCATTTTGTTGCTCATGAGTCAAAAGCATGAGTTCTACGACTACAACTCAGGTTTCATATTCAAACCACAAAGATAGGGTATAGCTTTGATGAGCATAAATATTCTCCGAATATGAGAAACATCCTTTTTTTTTTTCAGAAACAAAACTTCAAGAGAGGTTAATTTGTTCAAAAAAAGAGTGGAACAAAAAGCAGAAATCGTAACTACTTAGAAGTTTTCCTACCGACTCTTGGCCAAACGAATATTAATAAAGAGAGTTTTTGGAGTTGATAGAAGTATGAACTACAATAAAACTTATTTTTAGCCTCTAAATTTTAGACCTAATCTCATTTTAATCCTTGATTTTTGAAATAGCTCATTTAAGACATCGGATCTACGAAGGTATCCCAATAATACTCACCTAGTACAGTGAATTAACGAAGATCAAAAAAATTTCAAAACTAAATCGTAACTAAGGATCACTAATTTTTGTATCAAAATAATTTTTTTTAAAGAAAATATTTTTAAATAAAATGAAAATTTTTATTACCCAATTTTTGGCTTTCAAATTGCATAAATTATTTTTGTTAAAAGTCTCACCTGAGTGATCGTTTTTATTTGTTTTTAACAATAAAGTGAACGTAAAGGTGAAAATGAGATATTTTGATGAATAATGTGCTAAGATATGAATATGTTAAAACTTGAGGACTAAAATAGGATTTTATAATAACTCATGCACCAAAATTGGCCATTTTTTCGTCCCTTTGTAACAGAATAGTGATGGAATAGCAAAATTGAAAAACGTACATATAACTTATATCTCTTGGGCCATTTCAAAAGTCTGGTGCCGAAATAAAAATTAGTTGTAAAATTCAAGAGATAAAAATAAGTTCTATCCTATGAATTATGATGCTGGGCAAGTGATCATTTCAGATGAAGAGTTGATCTAAGCATGAGTAGGCTTTGTGTGTGTGTGGTTTTGTTTTTGTTTTTTTCTTTTCTGTTATTATTTTTTTTTTGCTTGCTTGTACTACTTCAAAAAATGGCCTCTCTAAGTCTCAACACGCAAGTATAACAAACCGATTTTTTTTCCCTAGTTCTGTTTAAAAAAAATCGGAAAAAAGAAAAACTTTTTGAACACCACCTATAACAATAACATTAGGAAAAATTATTATTCCTTGGAACGAAATGTTTGTTCATGCAAGCGAAGAGCGAGTATTCAAATAAATATAATCATATATATATATATATATATATATAAATGAAAAATGAAAAATGAATGCCTTGGCAGTTGAGTTGATGTGGTATTGTCTTTTTACTTATTAAAATTATTCAAAAAGTTAATTTAGGGTCTTAATTTTCAAAAATTCTTAATTTTAGATATTATTTTGCAAAGTTTATATTTTAGGATTTAGATTGTATAACACCTAAATTTCAGGATTTTTTTTTTTTTTGCAGTTCACTTTTTTTAAGGAAAGTTACACCTTTTACAATTTAATAAGTTATTAGAATTTTTTTTTTTACATCTAGTAAATGTTTTAGAAAAATAATTAAAAAAAATATATATGCTTTGGTACGTACCCATATAAGTAGGTTCATGTTCGTTTATCCTCATTTTAAGAGCTATTTTGATTTTTCTTCCATTTTTTCAATCAGTGATATTTTCTTTTTCATTTGGGTTAATATTAAAAATAAATGTTATTATAACTAGCACTTCTAATGTTCTTTATAAGAACATGATATTTATCCTTTTTCTTCTAATAACGGGGCAACTAGTGTATATAGACATGCCAGCACTAGTATCCTGGAGGCGAAAAAAAATCATTTATACTTGTCTCAAGTATCAGTATTGGTCAACAACACACTTTTTTTTTCACGTTAATATAGATGGCTTCAAATTAATCTAATGACACCAATATTCAATCATTGTGGTATCTAATTAACTTGGGGACAAACAACATTTTGTCTCATTTTCCTCATCAAACAACATCTAGATGACTAGTCCTGACCTGTTACCTTTTTCTTTTTCTTTTTCTTTTTTCCATGATAATGAACGATGATACAGAAATGAAAGTATTACTTTGAAATCTGTAAAAGTCAGTGTTGCTAAGCTTCACAAACAGGACATTTCGTTGCAAAGAAAATGAATAAAAGCAGATAAATATCGTAAGCTCAAGCTAGGAATCGATAATGTGCTTTCAAAATATCCTAGAGACTTCCTTTCAATATATATATATATCCTAGAGACTACGTACTAGCTAGTTTTTTTATAGACGTCGTACTTCATTGGTTATCAGGCACTAAGCAGTGTTCCTATTTTATTTTTTGTTCTTTGATGGGAAAAAAAAATCTCTTAGCCAGCTGCACTTTTCGTCTAAATTAAAAGCCAATAACAACATATCTAAATTTAATTAACCGTCTATTGAAAATTCTATATCAAGTCACATTAACCGATTAATTAAGTAAATCGAGCGACGTCGCTAATGTATTCTAGTTTTTTTACTCATATACTTAATAAAACATTCGTCCGAAAAAAAAAAAAAAGAACATGAATTTCTTATGGATAGGCCCATATGTGTAAACTTTAAATCTAAAGTATTACTCCAATGCATTGTTATTTTGTCGTGGTAATGCTATAATTTATAATGCAACACAAAAATTATTCATCAATGCAATGCTATATTTGCTACGTCAAATTTAACATAGGCTATATTTTGTCTCAAATATAACATCAAGCGTTATAAATTTACAATATTCAGATTCACACTTTCCAATGCTACATCAATTACTAAAAGACTTTTCAATGTTCAACTGATACATGTTTTTAATATATACTCAATTATAAAATAAACTTCACTATGCCTTGAAGTAAAAAAATAAATAAATTTGACGTCAAATTTACTTTTTTTCTTTTTTCTTTTTGTTAAATATGACATTAGCAATAACACTGGCAATTGGAGATGGTCGTATATTGTGTTGTACATTTTTTCTTAGAAATAACTTGTTGTATATTACATGGACTATGTAAACATGAAAACAAGCGTATGAATACAACTTAATTATAGTTATATAATAACAATTTACAAAAGGATACATATCATAATCGCAAAAGCTAGCCAATTATAGAGACAAGACTTATGTGACTCATGGAATTCATAACTACTCAACATCTCTATATGTATAACATTCAAAGTGCATAGGCACTATATATGTTTTAGCACTTTCAATCTTTTAACCTCGGAGAGGCCGAACATTTCCCTCAGTGAGTAAACTCAATAGATAATATGTGTATATATATAGCTAGCTAGGAAATTATAGAAAAGATCATGATCATGAAAACATTTGGGGCGGTTCTGCCGAGCGTATTATTGTTTATCAGACATTTTTCTTTTGAAAATGTCTCATCCTCTCCTTATTGTTCTTCCTGATTTTCCTCTCCCTCTCCTTTTCCCTTCCCTTTTCCTTCTCCTTTTCCCTCTATCACTTCACTTGTTGAAGACTCCTATCACCTTAGAAAGTTGTGCTATTTGAAATGCTTTACGAGGCATTGCTTAAAATCACTATTATTCAATAGGGAACAACGACGCGAGCAATACTTGATGCCAACATGCCAAGAGTTCTGTGAAAGTATTTGTCGGAGGTATATAACATAATTTTGATGAAAGTTTTTTTTCTACCATATAAATCTCTTTAGCTTTTTTTTTTTTTTTTAAATAAAATTTTATTTATATATAGTATGTACGTCACAGTTTATTATTAGTTGTTGCCGTTAATGTATGGTCAACAACTGGATTATGTAAATTGACGAGCTAATTAAGATTGTAAGAACGTAAAAGTAAAATATTAATATAAGAGTTTATTGTGCTTCATGAGCCCAATATTATCCTAAATCCACATAGTCGATCTTCAAGTTAAAATCATCGAAGTTTTGTGGCCTAAATCCTTTATTTATAGTTGAGAGGGCATGGCTAATAGTTTGCCAACATTGTTTAAGAGAACTATCTTATTCACTTAATTGTGATTGCATTAACACAATCGACAACTCTTTTGAGCGTGCAATGTCTCGCTTTTAATTAAGTCGCATGAGGGCCTCAAAAAATGGAGTAAGTTACCCGATTCTTGATAATTATAGTCAACCAGAAATATGGTCTAACATCAAGCAACTAGAAATTATCATGTAATATTGTGTAGATCGTATGTAATAATTAATTTGGAACTCCCAGAAGTGTATACGACATATGTGATATTTGATTAACGCAAACCGGCGATACACTAATATTACTCCTATCATGTTACAACACCATATATAGTTACCAATAGTGACAAATGATGTGTTGACAATCATCATTCAATGCTACATATAACAAATTAAGGTAGCAAACTAGACACATACCGACATGTTATGTGCATGAGTCATAGAATGTGGTGCTTTTGTTTGACACCTTTGATGCTCTTTAATATTTTCAAGAAGAATTTATAGTGGGGTTAGACTTTTCCCTATAATTAATAAATATGAAAGATTTATTGTGAAGCTATATTTAATTTTACGATGTATAAGATGTAGTTTGTAATGTGCATTGTATTATACGATATCTGATGTAGTTTGTAATGTGCAGTGTATTATACGATATCTATTTAGTCGATGCAGATCACACATCCAAAAATCAAAACTAGCCATTAATTTGAGGTATATCAACGCATAGGAGTTTAAGAATTACCTCCTAAGCTTTTCCCTTGCTAGAGGGTTTACGAGCTCCACCTGTATCTACCTCTTTCTCTCATTCTTATCACACTTAATTATCACATTAGACATGAAGTGTCTTTATATACAATTTTATTTTCCTCTAATTATAGTATAGTTTTTTTAAAAAAATATCACCTTTTATACTATTTTTAAAATAGTTACTAGTTACCAATTTTTGAAAACTGATTATAAATATCTTTGGTTACTAGTTAGCAGAGCTCGAAAACTGATTACTGGTTACTAGTTACTATTTTAAAAAATAGTATTTTCTAAATATTTTTTAAAAAATGATATTCTTTTAATAAAAATATATCGGATCTACAAAACACAGATATCACCATATTTTTCTAATTTTTTTTCTAAAAGTATTGTACAAGGCCAAATTTTTACAATACAAAATATAGCTAGAAGATGAGTCTTAGTCCAATGGGCTGACCAAGACATTGTGAATGAGTGTCATCCCATTATAGCCTGGTTAATAATATTATGTACACTTAATATATAATTGCATAAGTGTCCATAACATATTTTAACCATGATATTACAATGAGTTGCTAATGATTGTGCTAGTCCATAAAAAAATATTCCAACATTCTTCCACTTGGACTATACACTCATACAATAAATACTTACATAACCATAATAAGTCTAAATATAAGAATCTTTTACAAACATAAATAGCCAAACTAATCATACATAATACTGAATTGATAGGATACAAGTATCATACATAATTAAGTGCTAGCAATTACAAAGCATGGTGATAATTTCTATATATGGATCCATCAACAATATGTATTGAGATTAATACTGGATGTCTCTAGTAATTGTTACTTATCAAACAATATGTGTGCGCACATCATAAATAGTAACTAGATCCATATCATGCATGTAATATATAAAACATAAGCAATTCACATCAATTAATAACATATTTATCATACATAGATGGCGATAAACTCTCACTAGCTCAATATAACTGGAGCTCCTAATAGTCTCGCGTAGGATGTGTATTCTCAAAATACATATAGGATTAGCCTTTCGCTAGTGAATTCACTGTGAATTCACCAATATGTTGTCTGTAAGGGTGTTCTTAACAGAACTGAGGATTTTACAACTTTTTCTCTAACAAATAAGAATTGTATATCAATATGATTAGAGCTAGTAGTATTCCTCAGTTCTAAGAGAAAGATATAACTATAGAATTATAATCGTACATTTCAGCAACCTCAAAACAGGGTCACTAATCTAAATATTGAAACAAAATTCCACGGTCGTATTGCATAACAAGTAGCCTCATAACATACTACAAAACTCTACCTCAATGTGAGTGTCTAACTAATACTAAATCTCAAAACAGCTTAGTTGTAGGTTTCCAACTGACACTAAATCACAAAACAGCTCCTCTTACCATCATATTAGTATACACAGGGGTGAACTTTTATTATCCATATAACCTACAACCTTGGCATCACAAGACCCAACTATATAGAGAGTGTTAGTTCACCAATGAATCAATCATAAGATAAGATTCCAGATACTCAAAAAGATCACTCAAGTGCCTAACCAATATGCCTACAACAAATAACAAGATTATGGCATATGCATACTTGAGTATATACATAAGGCTACTAATAATAGGGGCATAAGAACTAGTCTCATATGATCTCTTTTAGTATCATCTAATGGACCTTTGACCTTTCATAATCTGTCATATTCCAGAATTAATGCTTTCTAAGGAGAATAATATCCCAAACTAGATCTTTTTGAAGAATTTGATCAATGTCAATTTTATAAGATAAACCAAAATGCCATTAGTGCTATTATGAAGAACCTGTATACCTAGACCATACGAGGCTTCCGAGATTCTTCATATCTATATGGCTAATCAATAATTATTTGTCTCAGATCTCAAGTCAAAATTTTGAAATGCAAGCATAATATCATTAACTTATAAAACTATAAATATGTAATTGCTCTCATTGATCCTAACATATACACATCAATCAACAACATTTTCCATATATACCCTAATAGTGACAATCTCATAAAAATTGCAATACCACTATTTTAATGCCAGTTTCAATCTATAAATAGAACTATGCACCTAATAAACCATATCTTTATTTCCAATCATATCAAAACGAAATGGTATAGCCATGTAAACACTCAATATTCAATTAAGAACACAGTTCACTCATCCATTTAATGAAGTTCTAAGTCAAAACAACACTAATTACCGCAAAATCAATAAGGTATCTTTAGTAAAACTAGTGAGAAAATATCTCTATAATTAATTCTTCTCATTTGTTAAAACCTTTAGTCAGAAGCCTTGCTTATATATTCCACATAAACCTCATAATTGTGCATGGTCTTAGACACTTATATTCATCTAATGGGTTACCAACTATTGTCTAATTCAACCAAGCCTTATATTTTCATACGACTTGGAGTTCATCTCACCATTCATGGTATTATCCATAATAAGGATTGAGAACTACTAATGGCTCACTGGTAGATAATTATATTAAGGTATAACTAATGTCAAACTTGTATTCCTATCAATAGCCTATATAATCTCCAAACATTGCAGGTATACTGAACCTCTATGATCTCCTTAAAAAATTAATATCTCCATTCATCTATACATGGAGTCTTCAGAATTAATATATCAATTGGCTTAACACTGGTGACTATAAATTTCTGATCAATTGTAGGGCAAACAATCACATTGGAAATAACAAAAATAGAGATAATAACACAGCAAAATTCTTCATCAAATAAAATTTTCAATAGCCCTTGACTTGTACTAGAATCATCAACGAAATTGACAGTTTTATCTGACTCAATCATCATAGTAGTATAAGACGAATAATCCAGTTATAATCCTTTAATCACATATGATAACTCTTAAAAATAAATATTCATGGTTATACATCAACCTTCAACCGATATCACACCATATCATGAAGTGTCTTATTTATACTCTTTTGCAACACCATAATATCTAGGAGATCCAATTGTTATCTGTTGGAAATTGACTTAACACTTAGAAAAAACTATAGATGTGTGAAAACTATAGAAAACACATGATCACATTATGAATATAGCAGAAAAATTAGTGAATTTAAGTTTTAAAAATTTTCATAAAAATAGTTTCATAACCATAGAACATGCATATATCATATACATGATCAGATATAACAGAAATCAAATCTAGATATATAAACCCTAGAGATGAGATTTGGGATTTATCTCTTGTAGTGTACTCCTCATTAATCTTCTTATTGATAGTGATCAAATCTCCAACCCTAAATCTTCTTGTTTATGCTTCTGCTCTTAATTAAATAAGCGAGTGGGTACCAAGTTGAATCTTTCATTAGAGAATGATCAAGAACACATTTTTTATCTTCTAGTCACAGTTATTTAAGATGAGTACATGAAATTTCTAGAAAACTATTTTTTTTGTCTCCGAGATGAGTATGGCCAAATTGCACAATGACTTTAGCTAACTATGCTTGGCCAAAATTCACTGCTCCTCTCTCTCTCTCTCTCTCTCTCTATGTGGCATGTTGCACTAGGCTAGGGTGGTGCAGTTTTTTCCCAATTCAACTAGGATTAGACTTGTTCTCCAATTTGGGCTTTAAGTATATTTTTTTAAAATATATCCAATTCATGTAACTTATTTATAAAAGTATCAACTTCTGTATAGAATTATTATTTTACACAGTTTCATGAAACTAATTTAATAAATACCACCAACCAATTAATGTGCTTTTTGAGTTAGATAAGGGACCTAATAAATCCAAATAATCTGAACTCCAATAATATGATAAATGTATAATAACACTTATTATAGTATTTATATAAATACTATTGGTAAATGAGACACTCCACTAAAGGCTCAATGCTACACTCTTAAATTGAATATCATACTATTTATAGAGATTTAATTAACTAGCTTTGATTAACTGATCTATCTAGTATATTCTATACCACATGTAAAATCCCTATACAATGTCATAGTTGGATAGGTGAAATTATCGTAATACTCCTTTGACACATATTTACTTTGAAGTTACCATCTTTCTATCAAAGAATAATGTTGTCGATAATTTTGTTCTCAATGGCCATTTAGACAAAATTATCAACCAATTCACAAAGTGAATACTAAGATCATAGATTTAATTATTCCATGAATCTTGAAAGACTCTAAAGTGGGATCAATGTATAGTATCCTTAATTATTTGGTGTTCCCGTCAACTCATAAATCATAACCTCCAATATGCTAGAGTTCGTCTCTAACTTCACAGAGGCTAGTATTTTAACAAATCAAAAGGCTACAACCTATGAAAGTAAGTCCAATCAAACATCAAGGATTAAGATCTACATGCTAAGAGCTAGTTTATGGTAATATTAAGAATTGAGTTGCAGCTCTTCAATTCCTTATATAACCTCGTCCAGTTCAATACATATAACTTATCTATGTTGTACTAGTGTTTCTATCAGAAGTCAGATACTGCAATGATTTAAGGCACATCATTCTCGTTGAGATAGACAAACATTACAATCCTTAGTAAATAAAATATACCATCTTTATTTACAGATCGTGAACTAGTTAATTTAGATTTAGATAAAGAAAATAAGTCTTCCATTAATTAATCTTTAATCATGTTTGTTTCTTTATCCACATGTAAAATCATAGAATATTTTTCAGATAAATAAACTATTTAACTAAGACAGTTTAATCTAGCAAATATTATAATTATATATAAGAGAAAGTTGTTTACATTAAAAGGATAATATTGGAAATTTGTTTTTTAAGGAAAATATCTTAACATTATCCATAATACCAATTAATACTATATTCATGGAAAAACCTTTCAAAAAGTTTAAGATGATGCTCCGTCTCATTATATCTCACATAATAATCGTAACAATCGTCAAAATTGATCACTTTAATTCATTTTTTGTGAGTTTACTTTTAAAAGAACAAGCTTAATATGACCATAATAGGAGTAATTATCCATAAAGATACAATCTTCTATAACCTCTTATAATCTAATGAATCAATGGTCCACAAATCTTAGTATGGATCAATTCTAGTAAAACTACACATCTACTAATCTTTTATAACTATGACAATTTACTAATCATTGATGTAATAAGCATTTATACAATAACCTTGGATGAGAAACTTATAATATACCATCTAAATTCTACTACTAATCTTCCCATCTAAAATTTTAGAATTGTAACCTAATTCTTATACCACAATATGAAAAATTTTCATCTCTTAAACATATAGAACCATTAATGATATAATTAACTTTTCAATTTCGAAAGAAAAGTATATCCAAATTACCCAATATTAGATATTAAAATCAAGCTCCTCCAAGTCAGAAAAAATGTAGATGAGTTCAAGAAAATCCCAAAGGAATATCTTATGTCTAGTCATATTCAGACTATCTCCAAAATGTCAACTTTAAGATAATGTTATCTACCAAGTATACATGTTATTTTAAAACTAGTTGGAAACTTTATCCCCATCAATGATATCCTTTATATCACCCTTTTCCCCGACAACATTGTTGTCAACTCATCTATAATCGATTACTACTCATAATAATCAAGTCTTATCTTTAATATATCACTCCTATGCATCATGAGTTGATGTAATTGAAACTAACTAGAGATGGAAGAATTCTCACAATAATCCAGACTGATTTCTATGAACTTTAATAATCAGAAATCATCTTACCAATGTGATCGTTAATTCCACTAATACCATCACAAAATGTGGTATTTAAAATACTCAAAAATCTATACTCATCATTCTAGGAAAACCATTCAAATTTCTTGCCATTGACATCAAGAAATTCCTTAGCGATCTTAACCTCACTAATGTTGTCACAAAATTGAATATTACATAAATACCTTATTAACCTCAAAGAATACCTCTTTAAATACTCTCACTCAACATGAAGTTTCTTAGCATCAACTAGCTATAAATATTGGGTTTAAGAGTTGTACAAACTCACTAGGTTGAGTATATTTACTTTATCACCCATAGTGTGAGATCTATATCATCAAATATGACAATCCCATTAAAAGTCCAAATGATAAAATTGCAAAGATTGCTTAAAGCTAGAGGAAATAACTAAGACCAATATCACTAATATGCATGTAAAAATAAGATATTTACTCTTCCTCTCAACTTTCCCAATAATCCAGTCAATAGCACGATCATTGCATGCTAGAGTCTCTTAAGTGTATAAGGACTCATTTATTGGTAAGGACAACACACTAAACTCTACAAAAAAAAAAATGCATCAATCATCTATTGACAGGATAGAAAAGATTGTGTGGTTCATGACATTCAATATATTTTCTTCACCAATCTAAGCATCCTACCAAATAATAAAATTATCTACGGAAAATTTAACTGTTCGTATGGACCTTAGTATTAATTGTAATCAATCAAGAGAGAATAAACAATAATAATCATAATTTTTTTCATCAATAATCTGACATACTAGACTCACGACGGGCAAGAGCCAAAGCACTCAGAATTGGTCAAAATCTCACAAAATTCAAACAAGGCCAAGTACGTATTTATTATAAAATAATAATTGCCACAAAAATGCGCACAGAAATGACTAATAAATCACAAATTATGCATATAATATACCAAAATTCATTTGTCATTTACAATGAATTTTCTAAGAATAAAATGTGGTATATAACAATAAAATATTGTATAAAATGTGCTCAAAATTGGCCAAAAGTGAGAATATAATAATTAACGTAACTATGCTCAACAATTTGATATGCCTAAACTCACAATAGGTGGGTAGGTAAGTATTCATGATCGTCATAATCTCACAATTAATTATGCCACGTATATGAAAATTTTCAAAAAATAAAATTCAATGCATAAAATTATCCAAAAAATATGTGTAAAATTGTGAGTGGTATAAAATCATCAAATATACATAGAATACCAATATTGCATACATCCATGCTCAAGAATTAATTATATTCAATATTAAAAAACATATTTAAAGTATATATGATAATATAATGACACATTTTATAGTGGCTAAGATCAACAAATAATCATACAAATAATTAGAAAATAAAAAATAGAGCAAAATGTCGAAAACTACAAACAAAATAGATCCTACCCATTCCCCCACGCACCACTAGAAGGTGGTTTTTTTTTCCGAAAATTTGGGCTCGAAAACGATGTCATTTTGGCCCTTAAGGATGAAATATCATTTTTGTTGAAAAAAAGACATAGTTAGCCCCAAATGACAAGTCATTTTTCTTATCAAGAAAATGATATGTCGTTTTTCATGAAAAATAACTAGCCTTTCGTGATTAAACAACATGTCGATTTTACTTGAGAAAGGCAAAATGACATGTTATTTTTTGTTGTTCCTAACCTTTAACTGAGTTGGCTATGTCACGACCTAAACCCTGGGCTAGTGGCAAAATAGAGAATTCAAATATTAAATATTTTGAGAATTTTAGTTTTACAAAATAAGAGAAAATTTCAATATTTTTAATTATTTAAAGCACACCAATTTGTAGTAATAACGGTGTATTTAGAAAAGTTCATAAATTACCCATAATTTTATTTTCACCATTAGAAAATATTCGATGAGTATAATTAATAAAGGTCAAGCGCTCAAAAATATTTAATAGTCCATTTATACTTTTCAAAATATCCTCACTTTTACAAAGTCATTCGTTATAAAAAACTCTCTCATATATCCACTTGTATATATTAATAATTATGGCTAAATAATCGAAAGGAAGCCAGGAAGATACCAATACATAAGATGGTATGAGCTTGAAAGAAATGCTAGAACTATGAAGAAATCGCACGAGTAACTCCATTGGCCTATCAAAAGTCTATCATAACTACTAAACCTGAAAGGGGAGGAAATAGGGGAATGAGCATTCGTATACTCAGTAGTAAATCAATTATCTTTTTTTAAAAAAATATTTGTACTTTTGAAAACTTTGCATGGTCACTTGTTCATAAAGAAGTGTACAAAACCATATACATATATATGTTCCAAATCTAGTAAATATAACAAAAGTCGTACATCAGAAACCATGCAGCACATGACATAAATCATCCAAACTCATGAGCTCTCATCTCCATCACAAACCAGAGTATCCTCATGTCGTGTGAACAAATACTCTATATTGAACTACATGATCATGTATCTTAGGAGCTAGTTTTCTGCGAAGGTTTATGGGTTTTCATCAAAGGTGGGATTGTAGCCACCTAATAGGGTCCTCTTGCAGGTTTACGGACTTGCACTGATGGTGAAGTCATAGCCACCTATACTCATTTATGATGCTAAGTTAGTACTCTTGTGTGATCTTGTAACACATACAATATGAACCAGCTTGAAAATCCTATGCAGTCATTGAACAAATACTCTACATTGAACTACATGATCATGTATCTTAAGAGCTAGTTTTCTACGAAGGTTTATAAGTTTTCAGCAAAGGTGGGATTGTAGCTACCTAATAGAGTCCTCTTGCAGGTTTATGGACTTGCACCGACTGATGGTGGAGTCATAACCACCTATACTTGTTTGTGATGCTAAGTTAGTGCTCTTGTGTGATCTTGTGACACATGCAATATGAACCAGTTCGAAAATCCCATGCAGTCATTTTTATCTGAAATATCATGTTTTTTTCAAAATAGTATCAAGATCGAATAAATCATATTTAATTCATGAAATTTTTTATAATAGATAAATAATCCAAATAAATTCAATTTTAATAAGAATTAGATAATCGATCCTCTGTCTTACCGGAATAGCTAAACCTAACTACTGTATGCCCGTGGTACCCGTACTTGAAAATCTATAACATTCATTCTTTAAGCCAAAATTCCCAAGATTAATTCTATTTTCTCGCATTACTCCTTTTATCTTTAAAAACTTAGTCCAAGACTCATCTTTAACAAATTCACATTATCCTAGTAAAATAACATGAATCCTAGAGTTTGTTTACAAATTTATCATCTTTCATAATCAGATTTTTTAAAAATACCAACCTTTCTGTAATTTGTTATAAAAATGCTATCTTACAGGTTTATTTCTGAACATATCACTTTTCTAAAAATATTAAAAAATACCAATATTTCTGGTTATTTATAAATATGCCTACTTCTTAGGAATACCTAGGAAAATACCATTTTCACTTCACAGATTGTAGCCCATTCTCAGTTATCAATCAAGATTTTGGCCCAATAATTGTCATATACCACTTTTAACCTAATTTAGAAAAATACCAACATTTTCAATTCAAAGATTCTCTTGACCTAAATTTCAATTCCAAACAAATCAAACTCATTCCATAAGCTTTATCACTTTATATAACTTTCACGACCCATAATAACTATTTCACAAAAATAATTATAAAAATATCATTTTTCCAAATTTAGTTTATGAAAATATTGATATTTTTGAAATATATTGGAAAATTCCAACTTACAGTTTTTATTTATAAATACACAAACTTTCAAATATTATCATTTTTCCTACCATTTTATTTTCACTAATTTTATTACCTGAATTTTACTAATACTAACACTTAGAAAATAATTAGAAATATTCTAGCTATTCTTTCTATAGCTTAACGAAATCCATACACCATGTCTTCTCATTATGCTCAATAATATCGCATCTAATTATTTGAAATAACTAAAACAATATATTAGAAACTTGTCCAAGGACTTACCAAAAGAGTTTAGTTAGACTAGTGTGAGAAAGTGTTGTCGTCAACTTCAAGCTTGGGGAAGAGGAAGAGGGAGGAGGCCTCAGCTTGTTGAGAAAGAAGAAGAAAAATTAAATAAAGAAGAACAATGACGAAGAAAGTGTTGCTGACAACTGAGAGGGAAAGAAAGAAAGAATTAAAAGAAGAAAGAACAAAAAAGAAAGAAAAAGAACGAGAAGGTGGGGTGTCGAGTGAGAGAGATAGAGGAAGAAAGAAATAGAAAAGAAAAAGAGAAAGAAGACAAAGAAAGAAAAGAAATGGAGACAAAGGTGTTAGGGTAGTTTTTGTTTTATTTTGATTATTAGGTTTTAGTGGAAACCCCAGTTTATTTAAAATACATATTTGTTAAAAAAAAAATCTTAGGGTCTTACAGGTCTGACCTGTTTCGAACTGTTTGACCAGATTTGGCCATTTTCTTGGTTTCTAGTACTCCGTTTTAAACGATTCTTGAGGAGATTTGCTCCAAATTTCATTCTCTTTCATTTTATGATATTTGTTGGCCTCAAATGGCTTGAAAATTTTTGAAAAATCAAATCTATTTTCAGCCATATTCAAGCTTTAAAATAGTTCAAAAATGGTTAAATAAATGCATAAAACTCAATTAAATCAACACCCATAACTTATATTTCATATTACCAAGCTCAATATCTAATTTATTTGAACCAAAAATATATTTTAAAAAAAATAGGTATAAAACCCATGAAAATCAACTAAAAAATCCAAATATAAATGGGTAAAATTTGACCACCTCAAATACCAATAGACTCTCTCTAATACTAATTGTTGTACTTAATAAACATATGATGAGCATAATCAATCCCAAAACATAAATTGGTAAACAAAACATATAGCTCATCCAACACAATTAAATACACAATCAATAACCAATGATTTAAGGTATATTAAAGTATAAGAATTTAAGAAATCTCATAAGTTTTTCCCTTGAATTTGTAGTTGTCATCTTCTCCTCAATCAAGCCTATAAGATCAACAAGAACCAAGGCTTGTAAAAGAGCTTATGAGCTCCACTCATATCTACCTCTTTCTCTCATTCTTATCATACTTACCAGAATAGACATCAAGTGTTTTAAATATAAAATATGGTTAGAAAACGAGTCTTAGCCCAATGGACTGACCAAGACATTATGAGTGAAGGAATCCACAGGCCTCTTACTATAAGTAAGCAAGTGTCATCCTATTATGATACGATAAGTAATATCATGCACACTTTAACCATGACATTATAGTGAGTTGATAATGATTATGCTAATCTATATAAAAATATTCCGATATTTCTTTTACACAGAGAGAGAGAGAGAGAAAGAAAGAATAAATATTTTGTTTTGTGTTTCCACATAACAATATTTAAGAGCTTTTTCCTCAAAAAAGAAATAATAGTTTTAAGGAGATATTCCCTTGAAAAAAAAATATGCTCAATATGGCTCATTTGGGATTATTTTCAGATTCTACTTTTAGCTTTTAAAAATGATTAGAGGGTGTTTGGTAAGTTATTATTTTTGGTCAACAGAGTTTAAAAGTTGTTCTATTACTGAGGTAGAATTTGAGAAGTAAAATAAGAGTTTCTTTTCAAAGCTAATTCTGTTGTCATAATACAAATTATCTAAGATAATATTTTGTAGCACACACAATCTACAATTTATGAAACTCTAAATGTTGTTTTTAATTTGCATATTAGTTTATACATTAAATTTATCAAACACCTAAATTTTTTTTCTCATAGCTACTTTTTGTTCACAATACAACATATCACAACAATACCAAACTGGCCCATAATCATTGGTGCAAGTTAATTATTATGGAAAATATATCTAGATTCCTTTTTGACTAGGATAATTACACTAACTCCTTGATTTACATCAAAGTTATCTTTAGACAGAAAATAAGGGATAATAAAAATTAAAAATAAAAAAAAAACATTGTATTTAGCTTTTTGCCCAAAAAATTACACTTTTTTTATTGGTATGAAATAAAACCTTCTATTTATTTTAAAAAAAAACTTATATTTGTGTTTTTTTTTATTAAATCTCACTAATTTAACATATATGTTCGAAATTGGAGTTAAAATTACTGAAAGTGATAATAGGATTCAAGGAGGAAAAAAAATGTGTTTGAAGGTTATGGACCATTTATTGGTCTAAATGATTATCTTTGAGCTACTTCTTTGGATATTAATCGATAATTTTAAAGAAAAAATATATTTTTTCAATGATTTTAAATTTCACGATTGACCCAATACGTGAATTTAGTGAAATCTCGTATTAAAATATGAATAGAAGGTTTTATTTGATATTATTTTATTTAAATTTAAAAAATAAAAAAGGACAAGTCTGTGATAGATATATTTACTAGTAGAGATAAATCTATTAGTTTAGGATTCATCCAATGATTTGTCGGATCTATTCTCTTTTTAAATAATTTTTCTGAAATGATTTCTATCCTAAGAAAACTCTACTAATACATCAAAAAAAAAAAAAGAAGGCTCTACCACAAAAGTCCTCTAAAGAATTACGTAGATAAATAATAATTTTTTTAATCATTTTAAAGTCACATGGGTGTGATTGTAATTAATTTTTCTTTTTTACCAAGAAGTGTCTCTATGTTTTGAAATACGAAGAATGTTAAGGTAAATTTACCTTTTCAATTTCACAAAAGTAAAATTTATAGTTTACCAATAAACAAAAGCATTCTTTCCCGGGGGAAGCATTATCATAAGTTTTTTTTATAAGAGGGTGTATAATTGTATAATTTGGTTCACTTTATGCTTGAGGGTGGCAATATAAACACTTAGGCCAAAGTTCTACTACATTGCCCCCACCTGCAATACCAGAATTTGAAAACATCAACAATTAGTATTGATGGAGATTGATGAGACTGTAGTCATCGGTCCAAATATATCATCTCACTCACTTATAACGTTCTTAATATGGACCCTTGCAAAGTGAACTAAGAACTATACGTCTACATGGTGATAGTACTAAGAATCGATTGGCCCCTATGCCACTGAGTTCTAAACCATAATTCAACAATTTTTTTTTTTTAAAAAAAGTAGTTTCGGTCCACTTTGCTAGAGTGCATATTCAAAACTTAAAGTTATTAGATGATAGTAACAAAGAGAACTTAAACTATTCTCGTTTAGGGGGGAAAAAAAAAAAGGTGAACTTTTTTTTCTTTTTAATATTAAGTGCTTCATTACACACCAAAGTCAACTTAAAAAATGAAGAAGTGAACTTAAATTATATGTCCGACAGTACTAAGAATTGGACAGATTCCTATAAAAACAAAAATAAATAAATAAAAATGTGTGCCCAATTGGCCCCTGCCAATGTTATAAATAATAATAATAGATCTAGACCATAATTGATCACCGATGGGTCAACGATGACCCGGAAATGACTTATAGCTGATTTAGATTGCATTGGTTAATGTACGTATAAGAATTAAATTCAATTGGGGATTGGCATGTTTATTATAAATTCTACCTTGATAAATTAATTACCTAAAACACACATATATCTATATACAAATAATTATGAACTTGTTCATTAAAAGAGAATTTTTTAAGTAGGTTGAAAAAATATGGAATAATATGCTCCATGTCATTTGTGGCTTTATTGGCGTTTGTATTTAACTTTGTTATAAAGGGACATTTTAGAAGTGGTGAGGATACTATAATTAAGTCAAAGGAAATAATCGTTCATGTTATCTAATTCGCTCACTTAATATAATGTTTCGTAAAAAAATGCTACCATCAGTGGCTTGCCGATCTTAGCCTTTCATTGGGTAGAGCTCGCATGAGACCTATCCCAATGAATGGTTTAAATCTATCTGATGTATCAATCAATAGCATTTCTTTTTCACTTTCGAATAGCATTTCTTTCCATCAAATATGACAGTTTGGTATTGTATATTTTTTGCTTGAATATTGAGCAATCCGCAACACCCTTTGAGTTATTTAGACAATTACCATTTTTGAAAGGAATGTAAAATTGAAATTCGACATCTTCATTAATTATTTGTCAAAGGAACTACTAAAGTGGTGTCAATAAATCTTTTAAGAAAATGGCGTCAATAAAACAAAATTGTAATTCAAATACATAGGGACTTTTTTATGCCTCTTGATCCTACTCGTCAGTCATCATCGTCAGAATCATGAATCTAAATTTTTTTTGGCTAGATTAATGGAAATTATTGATGAATTTTTCTAATTTGATTGATCTATATCTCTTTAATTTACATCCGTTGGTTATTTTTAGAAAAATATATAATTTAATCTCAGATAAAATCTTCTATTTATATATATATATATATATATATACTATTTTTTATTAAATCTCATCGAATCCACGCATATGGTCTTAAAAAAAATATTTGAATGTAGGTTAAAACTCACAAACAATAACATTTTTCTTGTTTTGGGCCACAAAAACAATAACATTGAATTATAGTTCCAGCCAAAAAATAAATAAAAATAAAATGAAGAAGCTTGTATTATAAAGTATCTTTCACTTAAATCACAGGAACTTGCACGAAATAGGCCCCGTGGCCCATTTGGTTTATCGGGTTCCTCCAATCTCCATGCAAACGCTCCAGATCCAATCATCCAACACCCAATTTCAAAAAATAAAAATAATTCTCTCTCTTTTTTTTTTTCGGCTTAAAATTTCAAAATTCTTTTTGTTCTCTTTCTTTCTCTCTCCTCCCCTCAAATAGACAAATTAATAATAATGATAATAATAATAATAACGAATAAAAGAAAAAAGTCCATACACACGTCACACTTGCTTTTCCCCCAAAATTCAAATTTGTTCCCCCAACTCTCTCTCGCTAACGGCTACATTTTCTTTCTTCCTTCTCTCTCGCTCCCTTGTCTTCTCCCTCTTTCTCTCTGCTCCAAACCCTCAATCTCTCTCTCTCTCTCTCTCTCTCTCTCTCTCTCTCTCGAATCTCTGGTGCGAAGACTTACACAATGAAGCACTTCATGCAGCCAAGAAACACCATCTTGAAGGAGACGGAGCCCCCTCCTTCGCAAAACCCTAGCGCCGCCGCCAAGATCCGGCCGTCGAGGAAGCAGAAGCCATCCAAGGAGAACGCTCCACCGTCGGATCCCAACTCCTTGCCCCCACTTCCCAAACCCTCGCCCGCCAATGCCGCCGCCGCCAAGTTGAAGAGCCCGCTACCGCCGCGCCCGCCTTCCTCTAACCCTCTCAAGAGGAAGCTACAAATGGAGACTGTTCCTGAGAACTCCGTGTTCGGATCCTCCGACTCTGGTGTCCAGGTATTACCTTCCGGTTCTGATTTTGGAGCATTTTTTTTTTTTATTTTGTTTCATTTTTAAGCTTCTATAAAATTTGAATCCACTAGTAACTTATGGTTAGAGTTGGATTTTGGTTTAGCCCTTTAAAAAAAAAAATGGTTGCTATGGATGGAAGAAATTTAATTTTAATTTTAAGGAAGTCTAACTAAACATTTCTCTAAAGTCTAAAGCATTTCATATTTACCCTAATTCAGTTGCTTAAATTCAAGTTAGTTTAGTAACTTTATCAAGCTTAAACTTGTAATTCAAATCCCAGTTCTTTCAGATGGGTTGAAATCTAAACATGATATAGTTTCCTATTAAGTTGAATTTCGATGTAGTTGGCTTTGAAATATGTTTCGTGAATTTTATAAAGCCAATTGTTTGTACTTACGCCGAATACAAATGGTTTTCTGATCTTCAAGTTGTAATCTGGTTTTCATAGAAACTGAGAACATTTTTATGGATAAAGAAAAATGCATCCAAATTCAGCGGTATATTAAGCTGAACTGTTTGTTTCCCATGTTCAAAATGCTTTAAGTTTCAGATTTTAAAAATCTTCTTTTCTTTTCTCATGTATGCTTGATCACAGACTCTTTATGATTGTCAAAATTCTTATGAAACATTTCTAGGTAGTAGTGCGAATGAGACCACTGCGCAAAGACAAAGATGAAGGAGATACTATAGTTGAGAAACTTTCTAGTGAATCTTTGGCAATCAATGGGCAAACGTTCACATTTGACTCAGTTGCAGATACAGAAGCTACACAGGCATGATCTTTATAATTGTAACTTTTTTCTTCTTTCTTAAATGGATGACTATGGAATAAATGCTCAAATTTATTCTATGTTCTATCGCAGCTTGATATTTTCCAGCTTGTTGGGGCACCTCTCGTTGAAAATTGTATGGCGGGTTTCAACAGTTCCGTTTTTGCTTATGGACAAGTATGTTGAATTTGCACTTGTTTTTTCCATTGCATTTTAGTATTTATGTAAAATGTGTATTGATCTAAATTAATTGTTGTTAGACGGGAAGTGGAAAAACTTACACTATGTGGGGTCCAGCTAATGCATTGTTGGATGAAAACATATCGAGTGAACAACAAGGTTTAACCCCTCGAGTTTTTGAGCGTCTCTTTGCTCGCATAAACGAGGTAACTCTAAGTTGTCTATGTGTTTGCTTGTTGAATTTTATAGTCATATATTTGCTACAAGTTTCCTCTGGATTCTTACAGGAGCAACTCAAGAATGCTGATAAACAACTCAAGTATCAGTGTCACTGCTCTCTTCTTGAGGTAGATTTCCCATAACTGTCTTTTTTGGTTTGATTGGTCAATTTGACCTCGTGGTTTTTTCCATTTAATTCTAACTGATGCTTGCAGATTTACAATGAACAAATAACAGATTTGTTGGATCCTAATCAAAGAAACCTCCAGGTAAATGGAACTTTGTTACTTCCCTTTTCTTAATAGTTAGTCATATAGTATGACTGATGAGTGATGACTGACCTGGTTTTCTTTCGATTTTTTCTCACAGATAAGAGAAGATGTTAAATCAGGGATCTATGTTGAAAACCTTACTGAGGAGTGTGTACGTACAATGGAGGATGTAAATAAGCTTCTTACGAAGGTTTGCCCTTTAATTCGCTTGTACTGAAAGCATAGATGTGAGTTATATTTTTTTAGTGAAGGTTTTCTCTTCAATTCTCATGTATCACAGGCGTAGAGTATGTATATTGTATTACAGCTTGGGAAGTTTTCTACAAGAGAACTCTCGAAGAGAACTTGTGATTGTTTTTTCCCTTTTCCTAAATTTTTTCAACAGTTGCATTCACGTTACTTTTTCGACATTGAGAACATTTCGTGGGGTTTTTTAAATTTTAGTGGAAGCAGCAAGGAACAACTATGACTGAATCACAAGAACTAACATCATATACTAAGCTGCATACACCTTAAAATAAAAGGAGTTTCCTGGATGATTTAGCATATCCTTAACCCAAGGTTTATAGTAAGCATAGATAAATGACTTTTTTTTCCCCAGTCTGGTTTCTTGTTGAGAATAACTAGACCTGATGAACTGTTTAATTAGCTGTACACAAAATGAAAATTTTGAAAAACACTGAATCTTTTTCCAATTACCATAGACATGAAAGGAAGTACGTATTGATATATCCCACTTATGATATATGAATACTTGTCTTCATTGTCTATAAGCAGGCATGCACTAGCTTAGAAATAAAAGGAAAACACGAAGAGAAACAACTGACTCAAGTAGCAAAAGACTTAAAGACGATAATACCCCCTATTTTTAGGAACAAAAAAAAAATAGACAGTAGTAAATTGGAAAAATTTGCAGGTATACTGTACATCCAACTTGCAATGTGTCCGTAGTTGAGTTTTTCATTGTTCAACAGAATGCACTCTTTAGCATGTTGTGACTTGATAAGTTGCATCAATCAAATTGGAATACATTTTACACCAAACTTTCTCACTTGGCTCACATTACAACTACCAAATACACTGCACAGGGGCTGTCAAACAGGAGGACAGGTGCAACTAGTATTAATGCTGAGAGCTCCCGCTCACACACTGTTTTTACTTGCGTTCTTGAATCTCGGTGCAAGGTATGCCATCCTCAGCTGTTAAGGTTAATTGATTAAAGTTTTTTTTTTCATGTTTTGTCAGCAAAACAGTTAAAATTAGCATATGGGAAAATCCTAATATTGGAGCTATGATCTTAAATATATGACCACTTTTGTACAAGCACAGACATATAATGCCTCCCTGTATTTGGGGAGTCTTGACTCTTGTTAATCGTACTTTGTCGCATTATCTGAAAGTTAGCCGTCCTTTTTGTAGAGCACAGATGGTATGAGCAGCTTCAAAACCAGCAGAATAAATCTTGTCGATTTAGCAGGGTCTGAGAGACAAAAATTAACTGGTGCAGCAGGGGAGCGCTTAAAGGAAGCAGGAAATATCAATCGGTCACTTTCACAACTTGGGTATATATCACTTTATCTAATTATACATCTAGGGTTCACTTTCCATGAGTAAAGTAGCTTTCGCATAGAAATATTTATTTACAAGTTTATTAAACAATGAGATATTGATCTACTAAATTTTTTTGTTTTAGGGAAACTTTTGTTTTACTCGCTCAATACCTTACATGATTTGAATGGAAGGAACTAACTATATAAATTTAAGTGACAAAGTTAATTTGTCATGTTTTGGTTGCTTATTGAATTCAAAAGCTGGTATTCCAAGAACTGTAGGCCAATTTGAGACATAACATATATTAAAAAGCTGATACAATTGAGTCAAGAGATAGATATTTTCATCTTGTGCTAATTGCAGTAATTTACTGTTGCAGGAATTTGATAAACATTCTTGCTGAAATTTCCCAAACGGGAAAGCAAAGACATATCCCCTATCGAGATTCCAGGTTGACTTTTTTACTGCAGGAATCCCTTGGTGGCAATGCGAAACTAGCAATGGTTTGTGCTATATCTCCAACACAAAGGTAGACTTGCAGAATCCTTTATTTCCTTAGCGCATCCATTTCTCTTCTACTTTTCGAGATTGGAAATTCATTTCAGTTCCTGTTGCAGTTGTAAGAGTGAGACTTTCAGTACATTGAGATTCGCACAACGTGCTAAGGCTATAAAGAACAAGGCAGTTGTTAATGAAGTAATGGAGGATGATGTAAACCACTTGCGTGAAGTAATACGACAGCTACGGGTATGTTCTTGTTTGAATCTTAATCTGTTGTGTTCCATCAATAAATAAGGGAACATGTGGCTATGACTAAGTGGAAAAACTCAACAGGATGAACTACATCGGATTAAGTCGAATGGAATTAACCCACTTGAATCCAGTGGAGGACACTCAGCAGCATGGATACGCAGAAGTCTACATCTATTAAGGTCTAGCATTAATTGTCCATCAACATTACCTCATATCGATGACGATGGTGATGAGGAGATGGAGATTGATGAGGAAGCTGTTGAGAAGCTGTGCATTCAAGTGGAGAAGCAATCAGCTGGCGACGCAATTGACTTGAGCAAGGTAGAAACTGTTATTTCAGATTCACAACTTGTGGACTCTGAATTGAGAAGTTCAAATGATCCTCGGCACTGTACAGCTGAGGACACGGATATCAAGATGGAAGAAGTAATATCAGAACAGGATGAGTTCATGATTGTTGATTCTGGTGAATCTGTCGCAGAAAAACCAGAAATTTCTAATGTTAACATGCCAAAAAGTCAAAATGTTGCTGAGGAGAATGATCGACAAACTCAAACCCTTAGTAAGAACTCGTCTGGGCCATCTGCTCAGGACAACAGTACTCTTAGCTTGTCTGCCAGTAAAGTGCTAAATGAAGAATCAGAAAGCAAAATGGTACAGGATGATTATTGTTTGTGCCCAAACTCTGAAACTGTTTGTGAAGAATCTGCAAGCATACCAGTTCAAGAGAGATGCAATGAGTCTCCAAACAAGTCAATAAATTGTGCATCTCCCAGTCTCAGAATAGTTCCATGTGAGGTATCCCCAGTCCTTAAGTCTCCAACTCCAAGCATTTCGCCAAAAACCAACAGCAGCAGGAAAAGTTTGAGGACCTCATCTATGCTAAGTGCTTCCCAGAAAGATCCAATTGATAAGAGTATATCTTTAGCTAAATCCCCGAAAGGGAGCTCTTCAAGTACTTTATCTACTCAAACAAGCAGGAGTTTCCTTCCACCAACTGAGCATTTAGCAGCAAGCATCCGCAATGGTCTTGAAATTATCGATAGTCACCTCCAGAGTTCAGCTTTTAGGAGGTCCATGTTTAGGTTCTCATATAAACCAACAGAATCCAAGTGTATTGTGCCAGTTCCCAAAGTTGACGTTGGCGTGCAAACTAGTCATGGCAGACAATCGGAAGACTCAATGGATTTTATCTGTAGTAGTTGCAAGAACAGAGCGCAGCTGGAGGCTAAAGAGGCCAATGACAGCTCAAACCTTCAGTTAGTACCTGTTGATGGCTTAGAGTCAGCTGAAAAATTGAAGCTAGTTCCTAAAGTAAGTTTAATGGCATGAGCTGATATTCTGGGCCAGACTTGTATATTCTTGAAAGAATTCTCTGACATTTCTTTTCTGCTATTCTTCTTTTACTACACAGGCAGTGAAAAAGGTCTTGGCAGGAGCTATCAGGAGAGAAATGGCTCTAGAAGAATTATGTGCCAAGAAAACTTCTGAGATAGTGCAGCTTAACCGTTTGGTATGGTTTTCCATGGCTGCTTAAAGCGAAGCATATCGATCTAGTATTTTGTTTTTATCATCAATATGATGCATTTTACCTGCCATATACAGGTCCAGCAATACAAGCATGAAAGGGAATGCAATTCCATTATTGCGCAGACAAGGGAGGATAAAATTCTGCGTCTTGAAAGCCTTATGGATGGTATTTTACCCACCGAAGACTTCATGGAGGAAGAGCTAGTCTCCCTTAAATATGAGCATGAGGTACTGTTTCATTCAAATGTTTCCTTACAATTTTTATTCTCAAGAATTTAGCTAACCATGTCATGATTTACAGCTTTTGAAGGAGAAATATGAGAATCATCCAGAAGTTTTAAGGACAAAAATTGAGCTGAAAAGAGTGCAAGATGAGCTAGAGAACTTACGAAATTTTCATGATATGGAAGAGCGGGAAGTATTGTTAGAAGAGATTCAAGATTTAAGAAGCCAGCTTCAGTACTATGTAGATTCTTCATTGTCATCTCGAAAACGGAACCCTGTACTACAATTGACATACTCATGTGACCCGAGTGTGGCCCCTCCTCTTAGCACAATTTCAGAGTCTAAGGAGGAGAGTGTTGAAGACAAACTTGAACAGGAAAGAAACTGTTGGACTGAGGCAGAAAGTAAGTGGATTTCTCTTGCTGATGAATTGAGAATTGAACTTGATGCTAGCAGATCACTGGTTGAAAAGACAGAGCGGGAACTTGAAACTGAGAAGAAATGTGCAGAAGAGCTCAAGGAAGCAATGCAGTTGGCAATGGAGGGACATGCACGTATGCTGGAACAATATGCAGATTTGGAAGAGAAACATATGCATCTGCTTGCAAGGCATAGGAAGATACAGGAAGGCATGGAAGATGTCAAGAAAGCAGCTGCCAAAGCTGGAGTCAGGGGGGCAGAGTCCAAATTTATAAATGCACTTGCTGCAGAAATTTCAGCACTAAAAGTAGAAAGAGAAAGAGAGAGGCGGTACCTTAGAGATGAGAACAAAGGTCTTCAGGCCCAACTGAGGGACACTGCTGAAGCTGTGCATGCTGCAGGTGAATTACTCGTGCGGCTTAAAGAAGCAGAAGAGGCTGTTGCTGCTGCCCAGGTGAGTTCAACACAGTTTTGTTTTATTTTCTCTCTTATTTACTTACTTTTTTCATAATCTGTTTTAATTTTTTTAAATAATATATTGTATCTTCTAATTGAAATATTATTAAAGATTTTTTTAGCTGAAGGGGATTGAAAGTGGGGGATCCAGATGGTTTTAAGCTTTACTAGTTTTTCCCTGTGAACTGTGTTTCATTATCAAATTACTTCAATAAGTGATCTAAATGCTGCTAGTAAAAGACTTAAACCATGAAATACACTTTTAATTTGATCGTTTGTTTTCTAGAAACCCTTGATAGGAAGATGCAATTAGCATTATTTGTAGCATACCATACTGTCATGTATTAAAGATGCATAATTGAGAAGCATACATTTAACTGACTTAGCTTGCTATAATGGCTTCGAGGTCTATATCAACATCTGTTTTTTTTTTTAAATTTTGAAACGTATATAGTTTCCTACTGTTTTCAGATTTTGTAATGGTAAAAAAAAAAAAAAAAAAGAAAAGGGGGCTTTTAGATGTAGAAGAGGGTTTGTGAGATATGATATACCTCAAAAACTATATATTTTGAAACATATATAGTTTCCTACTCTGAACATTATAACCCCCTAGTGATCTTAGTTGTATCTTTAGGTTTTTACTAATAAACTTCTTGTACTAATTTCTCTAAGTTTACTTGTTCTAATTTGCAGAAGCAAGCTATGGATGCTACCCAAGAAGCTGAAAAGGCCTACAAACAACTGGACAATATGAAGAAAAAATATGACAAAGAGATCAGCACTCTTAATGAGCACCTTGCTGAGTCTCGGTTACCTAAAGATGCAATAAGACCTGCTTTTGATGACACCGCAAAATATGATGTAGGCGAGGAGCCTTGTGAATCAAGTGATCAGCAATGGAGAGAAGAATTTGAACCATTCTATAATGGTGAAGATGGTGAGTTACCAAGACTTGCAAAACCCTCTTCATGGTTCTCTGGTTACGATCGATGCAACATATAAGGAATTGTAGAGGCAAATTAATGCAATGGAAACTAATAGTTTCTGTTATATAGCTTGTTGGTAACTAATAGTCATTATAATTGTAGGTTTCTGTGCCAGTCATCTGGTCTGTAATAGTATGACCATCTCCATGGTTCTTCCATTGTACTTTGTGTACTCAAATTCATATTCTTTCACAAGATTTGAATGCATGGTTGTATTCTTTTTGTTCCCCACCCTTCTTTCTAGCTTTTGGACATTGATGAAGCCTTTCTGTAACCTTTTTGATTCTCAATTGGAAAACTTTCTTTAGTTTTCACCATTGTGTAGACGTAAAAGAATGTCCATTTCATGCATCCCAAAATGTTGGAAACCATAATAACGCTTCTAAATCCCAAAATGTGGTGTGGAAGAAATGAAAAGGAAAATTATTAAAACTGTTCTTGAGAGTTAGAATGGATGGATATGGTGGACCCAAAAGAGAAAATTTGAGGGAGTAAGAGAATTAATAATTTATATCTTTAAGCTGAGATCATTTATTTGTTTGGTTTGAGTGTCCAGAAGATAGGGGGCAATCTTCAAGTGGATCAGAGATGTATGTCCATGGCTCTGTGTTGAATGGGAGGCAAAGCAGACAATCCACAAGTTTTTCACTTGGGTAGCCTCCTGATGGAGTTTGGAGCCTTATCTTTTCTTGGAGACCATAAAACAATAAGCTTGTGGCCTTGTCTTCCTTGACATGAATCTATCCCTACCAAGTGGACCATTTCCATTTCAGGGGCAGTTTACCGAGTCTTGGGATAGAAGAAAACAGGTAGGCCTCAACACCCCAGCCATTCATGGCCCAAATGGAAAGATATACATGTATGTTATCATGTTATCGGGTATGAAAATATATATATAGATTTATATATATTTATATATATATATATATGAATTTCTTTTGGAAAATATTTTAAGACCGTGAAACAAGAAAGCCATCAGAATTTAAGGCAAATGGGTTGAAATTGACATCTAAGATTAAAACCATTAGATTGCTAGACGGAAGAAAACAATTTGGACCACAAGAGGGAAAAACAAAGTGTGGTAGGAATAATATCGAGTCCAAAATCTAACCCGTTTTGATTTTCACTCGGCATTTTCTTTGTCATTTTATGGACCATTTTTTTAAATTATCCCGATCTTCTTTGTGATAGCCAACGAGTTACTAACCTTGTATTTTCACACATGATAAGTAGGTATTAAAACTTTTTAATGAAGGTATTGTTTAGTAACTTTAGTTTTGGCTAGAACTTATCTTTTGACATTTTTTTTCCTTTTATCATGAAAAACTAAATTATGATAAGGAGATTATAATATAAGACTAAGGTTATGACAGAGAGATTGTACCAATCCCAATCTCAAACAATTCGAATTTCTTACACTTCTCTGTCTTTTTTTTTCCTCACGTGCAAAGATTAAACTAATTCAAGTATCATATGCGTCGGGCTTGTTCTAATTTCTTGTACAAAGATTATACTGATCCAATTCCCACATCTTCTAATTGTTTTTAAGTTGAATAAACCGAAATCTTTAGTTTGAAAAAGCGTTTTATGGTTAAAAGGGTAGAAGTCAGTAACTCTACTTTTTAGTTAGTTATTAAGACAATTTTTTAATTTTCCTTTCTTTTCACTCAAGGCTTCAGGTAAAACTAGTACTATATCTTGGTGGTAAAACAAAATGATAATTCTCCGAACTTCATTATCTCTCATATCAAAAGGCGATATACCAACCGAAGCAAAAGCAAGTGCTTCTTGAATTGAAAGAAAAAGACATAAAGACAAAAAGGGAGGGAGTGGTGTTATAGGGGTGGACCTTGATAGAAAATTTGACAGCCTGGTAAATGGACCCTCCCAAATGATAACAATCAACAATAACCCCACAAATACAAACATATTCTATCGATCTTTCTTAATCATACTTCCTATTTGGAGGCCTATTTTGGGTTAATTTGGATATAAGTTTTCATTATAATATGGATTTTCAGTTCTTTTAGTTTTGTTTCTTCTCTCTTTTTACCTTTTCTTCTTCGTTTGCCTTTCTATGATGTAATAATCCCCTACTCTTAGTGAAAGCTAAATTTGATCTCTTTCTTTCTTTGTAATCAATAATGATATGACTAAGAGTAAGAAACTCATTAGTCAACCAAATAAATTAGTGCTTACTCAAACACCACTAAATTGAAATATATATATATATATATATATATATATATATATATGTATATACACACATATATAACAAATTTTTTTGACAGGAAAATCTTGTAAGTGACACTGGGGAAAAGGGGTTACAAATCAAATTTGATGTGTGAAACTCGAAATTATATAATGATGGTTCTAAATTTAGCAGAGAAATGCTTGGCTTGTTCTTGCTTATTTTGGAAGTGGTGCAGTAACTTCGATGAATGAGAATGAAAATACGTAGTTAGATCAGGTTGGCTTAATTGATCATTGAAGATTGTGAGAAACTTGTGAAATATTTTGCAAGTCGCTAGTTATTTGTTCTTATGCTAGCTCTTGCAAATCATGCCCTCTCCATGGACATTTAGATTTTATTTGGCCAGAGAACATTCCTATGAAGTCTTTGTCCTACATGACTTATGATAAGTTGTCTTCGAGCTAATCAAAGCTTCAAGGGAAGGGAAAAAGTAGAAAGTTCGGGAATTTCGCTCTGGAAATTTTTATTAGAGCTTATTTAATTTGTATATTGTTTGATTATGATATAAGCTGAAAAAATATATATATATATACGATAAAAACCATAAAAATCATATTACAATAAACCCAAAATTGTAATTTACTTGATTGAACTAAAACTTTAACACTAGATACAAACATCCTATCAACATGGATTATCAATGCAAATATGATCAAATCAGACATTCGAAAACATGTGCACTATGAGTAAGTGTACTCAACATAGGAAACTCGGCTTAGAATTTGTATTTAATTTTAGGACTCAGTTGAGATGTTATCATTCTGACTTAACCAAGTATTTACTGCATTGTTTAACAATAGTAAAAACAAGTCAAGTTGCAAGAAATTTGAATGTTAAAAGTAGTTCTAATTAAATTCTTACTAAGAAAGAGCATGGAAGAATGATGTCTCATCAATCATGTTTATTTGTCGACAAGTGATGAGACTGGTTAATTGAATTATTTCGCTTCGATGTCATTGTCCATATGATACTGAAGATCCAGGCAAGTACCTAACGACATTTTGGCTAAAACGGTATTTAATAAAGAACACCCCATACCTTATTGGTTATTTTAGAACTATATTTTCTTAATTACATTATAAAATTCTAAAATCTTTGCAATTGACCATTAATCAAAACCAAGATCTCAGAAAAAAGTTTTATCCTGTTAGGTAGCCTAATTGCACATGCCATTTATATGATATAGCTGTTGAATATGTTGATACATTATGAGAAAAAAAATGGAGGCTTTCCTTTAATTCATAAGACAGAAATCACGTAGCATAAATTTCTACTACCGACCATTTTGATGGAACAATATTGTTTTGTACACAGATTTTCTTTTCTGAATCTTAGTGAAGGGAAACATAATTAGAATTACCCTAAATGTACTTAGAAGCTCAATATAAAAAATTAAAGAATTTCACGACCTTAATTAACAAGGAATTTTCTGATTGGAAATACATATAGGACTTGAATCCAAGTCTTTTATCTAATATTGGTGCATCAATTTACATCTAACTTAAGGTTCAAAATTTTAAATAATATGGCGTGAATTCATTGGTTAAACATGTGAATTGGGACACCAAAATTAAACTAGGGTATGAGAATATACATAAAAATATAACCTTTTATACTAGAGTAAATTTTCGGTAACCTGTTTTCTCAAAATTTCCTAATTGATCTCAACAACAAAAAGAAATTGAACACATTCAATGTTGGATGGAATGACGTTTGTAACAATTTAGCACATGCCAACTGAATTGACTGACTTTAAAGAGTGAAATGAAATCCTCCTACTGCTGCCACTGTAGATTGGTTCTGAACCACCTCAATCAATTCTTCTTGCTTTCTTTGAGCAACGTGGGAGATTGATTTGAAATTTGGCCTTGTCACGTTACAAAAACTGATATATATATATATATATATATATATATATATATATATATTTGCCTTACGTTGAAATGATGAAACATTTTGGTTAAATTTGGATGTGAGTTAGGTGCTTGAATTGAATTTGGTAATAGATTTCTCATTGATGTAACTGAACTCTAATCTGGTTATGAGCTAAACTGCCCTTGATAACAGAGGACTGCCAGACTATTTTTAGTTCATTTTTCAAATTAAAAAAAAAATGTTTTCGTTTTATATGTTTCACTTGTAAAGCTCAAATCGAGACAAAAATAACCAAATAATTTGCGTTGAAAATAATTGGCTTATTTAATGTTTTTATTAATCGTAGTACAAAAACTAGGAAGATCGGTTAATAAAAAATGTCAAGAGCATCGGTAGTAGCTAATGTTCAACCCAACGTACAAATAGAAGATCGGTCTAAGTTTTGGTGCTGTTTTTACCAACTGTCTACATGTCTCTAAATTATTAGTGTTGTTCTTACTAACTGTCCACGTGTTTTCTCTATTTCAGAATGCTTTTGATTTCAAGCCAGACCGGAGATGCGGGGGCGGCCACCTATAAAGACTTTTCGATGCTTAAGTCAGACATTTACTCTCGAGATTGAATAGCAAAGATTAAGTTTTTTTGCTTATAAATTATATATATATATATATATATATATATATATATATATATATATATAATCCTGGAACTGAGAACCTACTAGCTCTCAATACCAGGATCGAGTACCATTTCTCATCATGACTTACTCTAGAAATTACGGATTGTGGTTACCGTAATTTCTCTTGTATTGTTGTGATCTGTTTTCCGCCGTACCCTATGGTACGAGCCTGGCAGGGGTGAGACTTTGACAATCTGCCATCCTATTAGGATGGTTTGTCTAATGCGCACACCTACCCAAAATTGTATTGAATACCAATTTTTGGTTTGGAGCAGTGCACTGCCTCCAAGGATCTTCTAGCGAAAGAACCTCGAGGTTTCTGACCTCCAGCTGTCGAGACAAGAATTAGATTGGGCTGAAACCGTCCAGAGTCTGGGATGGATTCAGCCCTAGTCTACGACAACCAACGGGCCCATGTCGTATCACGTGCGACTTATGTGGATTTTAAGCGATCCTCCTGGATATGCGTCGAACAATGTGTCCCCTGCCATCTGTTCTATCACTTAACCATTCACGTAGTGCGCGATCTAGGACTGGGCCCCACAACTACCCCTATTTCCCTATTTGATGGATTTGCATCCATCAAATGGGGAAATCATGCCTCCAGTCCGCCAATTCGAAGGGTACGCATGGCTCATTATTATCATTATTCTCCAGTTACCGATATTGGCGCACGCCTACCCGTGCCACGACTTTTTCAAATTTTCGAAATTTTAACGCTTCTGATGTCCTCGTACTGTTCTGCTCCAGGGAAAACTTTTGCTCTCTTTGATCTCACTCACGATAATGGCTCCGAACCAAAGTCAGAAACTTTGTCTCATCGTGGATTCCGAGTTGAGCTCATTAAGGAGGCAGCTCTGCTTCCCCGGCGTAGTCACCTTACAAAGAGTCGAGGACTCGGCAGACTGGTACCTTCGCTCCTCCACCCTCGCAGGCTCCATCGTCTTGGGGAGGAAGCACCTGGAATGGCTACGGTTTCCCCTTCCTTTCCTAGTCCACCAGTTCTTCAGTCTAACGGGGATTCACCCGATGCAGTTGAACGCCAACGGGGTCATGATCCTGATAGAGCTCTCTGCTCTATCGGTCCTCCTCAATATGCATATCAACCTGGAGGTAGTCTTCTATGTCTACAAGCTCACCCTTATCCCTAAAAGGAGCTCTTACTTTACCTTCTACCTTCAGCCGCTTCCAGGGTACCACGTTTTCTGAGGCTTGCCGAGGTTGGACAAGCAATGGGATTCTCACTCTAAGCTGTACATTGTCAGAGGGGCGTGGTGCCCTCCTTGGGTGAATAAGGAGCATTTCTAAATTCTCCCACTTTTTATGCTAAGTAAGTACTAAGTCGTATTTTTATTTTTGGGTCTGCATGTACTTTGTCCATTTTTGCTCATGATATCTGATCTCGTATAGCCTATGTGGAGGAAAGCAGGTTTGAACCACGGCTATCGGTGGGGCGGCTCAAGGAAATGGAGGGGGTCATCGTCTTCGGATCCTCTGGGGATTGCCGCCACATTCAGGCCATTCTTAATCCCCAGTTGATGAACATGATGCCGAGGATAGTCTCATATCTCCTATTTCCGCTGGACACGTGGATCACTACCAATCATTATCGAAGCCAGCTTGACACTTTAGCTCTGAACCGATTCCGCCGGGATGAGCAGAATCGCATTGCCATGGTGGGTCGTCAGATTATGGCCTCGAGCCAGCTGGTAGGTCCCAATGATCTGGTGGCACCGACCAGTCATGCGCTCGAAGAGACGGTGAAGCTCATGACCAAGGAGTGCATCAGGTTCCGAAGTGAGGAAGCCGCTGCCCCTAAGAAGGTTAGGGGTGAGTATGTTTCGTGCCCTAGAGCTCCATCGATTAGGTCATGGCTGCATTTTAATCACATTGCTCGCTCTTCTAGGTTCAGACACTGGCCGTTCGGCAGATCCTTCTCTGGCCAAGGGGAGTACTGTCACCCACAGAGCCCGATCCAAGGTCCCCGCCAGTCGGCATCTGGTGGTGTCCTCTGAGGACGAGGCTAGGGGACAAGGAGTTGTCACCCCAAGAGTAGGCTCGGACAACGAGCTGGAAGGTTTGTTCGTATCTGAGGATGATGCACTTATGGCACCTTCTCCCGTGATCCGGGAGACACCGACCATAACGATCATGTATGGCAAAGGGGCACCTTCGAGCCTGCCAAGGGACCTTGCTGCACTGGCTCCTTCTGCCCCCAGCTCCGGCTCGAAGACGAGCGCAAGGTCTGGTTCTACTCGCTCCTATGGGGAAATTGCCAAGCTCAGTAGAGGGGCTCCCAGGTTGAAGTTTCGCCTGTCTTCCCCTCCCCTTATCTCTATGAAGTGGGATCGTGAAGTCGACCCATCCGAGGGGGAGAAAATTCCGGCAGGGAAGAGAGGCAAATGTGCCCCTTCTTCAGACAGTGACGATGTTAGTGCCACCCTGACCGTCATGAGGAGAAGGAGGTCCACGCGCGTTAGCCTGTCCGAACGTGTTGGTCAAGACAAGTCCGAAAAATTACAGTCAGGCAGGTCTTTAAGTAAGGTAGTTGCCGAGGCTTGTGAAGCAGCAACGGTTGTGGGGGCTTCTTTTGCTAAAGATGTGCCACCTCAGGTTATCACCAAAGGTGCACTTAGAGACGCCCTGTCTTTTACCGCCCCCACCCCCCTCCCTCCACTTCAAGAGCGTTAAAAGAAGCTACTGGAGTGTGCTTGGCGGGGGGAGAAGGTGTCCTCATAGTTGCTGGGGAGAAGTCACATTCCTCAGATACGAATGATTCCTAAGGAGAGGGTCCAGCTGCGAAGTTTGAGCTGGAGACACTCTCCCTAGAAAATGTAGGTCTCGTTGCTGACAACACCATTGCACATGTATGGCTCGTCTAGCCGTCATCTCCATGCTTTCGGTATCTTTGCTTAACATTGTCTCCCTCTTTTTATATTCTACAGCTAGCTGCCACTCAGTCTTTCTATTCCTCTCATGTTAGGGAGCTGATCGGGCTGCTGAATGCCTATGCTACAGTGGCAGAGCGGAGTAAGGTCACCCTTGCTGCGTTGAGGGTGGACTTCGACTTGTACTGGAGCTCGGAGAAAGCTAGGGTCAGCACTGTAGTGGCTCATGCCTTGAGCACCGAGAGGGCCAGGTGTGAAGAGTTGGCCACCAGGTTGGCCAAGGCGGAGGGGAAGGTCCAGTCTATCGAAATCAAGGTTCCGGGTCTGCGCTCGGAGGCAGTGGTTGCCAGGTTGGCCCAAGCTAAGCTTAAGGTTAAGGATCAGAATTTACAGAGCGCAGGGGCCGAGATAGGAATGGCTTTCATCGCTCGTGATAGAGCCGTCGATGAGGCTAAGAAGGCGAGGAAAGTCGAGGCGAAAGCCAAGTTAGAGGCCCATTCCCTGCAGTGCAGACTCGACCGGTCCAACAAGGTAATCTGACATCTTTATTTGGATCACTGTAAACTGATGAAAGCTCACGTGGAGTAGACTCGCAAGCGCGGTGAAGACTTTGCCGATACTTAACACTCTTTTGATCAACTTGTCGCAGCAGCAAGTGGAACTAAGGCTAGCAACACTAAAAGATAGGCTGGCAGATGCAGAGAAGCGAAAATAAGGTACCAGAGGCAGGTGGACATTCTTTCTGCGAAGAGCTATAGGCTATAGGTCTGGCTGGGAGAACAGGGAATTTGAGGGCCACACAAAGGTGGTGATGCCAGACCAGTTCGATGAGCAGAAGGGCATCGAGAGGGACCATTACTCTGTTGGGTACTACATGCAATAGTTAGGAGTCGAGATTAATATTGTATACCTTACTGATGTACTGAAGATACTTGACGAAGAGAATGACAGGCCTTCTACATCTACCTTAGTTGTCAAAGAGGTAGTGCCTGCTTCTGTTCTGCCAAAACAAGCTACGGAGGTTCCTGAGGATTAGCCTGGTCCTAGAACTTTAACTGGCAGATGGCTAAGTGTGGTCATCCTATTTAGCGACGACTCCAAACCCAATATGCCACTCCCTGCCGAAGCTGGGCCAAGTGTCGAAGTTGGCATCTCTCCCCCCATCAGTGGTAATTAGGGACCCTTACTGTTTTGTGTACTCGTAAAATACTAACTGTGTAGTGTAAAGCTGATCCTTGTTGTAAGCATCTGTTTAAATAATAACAATGACGAACTTTTCTTATGTTTATTATGTTTTTCATTTTTTGTTGCCCGCATTTGTGGTCAGGGTCAGATATCATATACAATGTCATTTCCTTGTCGGCAGTTCGGCCGACCTCTGGATCTAGCCCAATTAAATATGATTTGGAGTTATTAGTGAATCCTCTCCGTGCTATGATTGACGAGATTAACTCCAGAAATCGGGATATGAGTTCCGGCTCGTCCAGCTCTGAGGGTGTATAATTATTGTTATGACTTGTCTTAGAAGAATTTGATCTGTGCGTATGGCTGGACTTCTCCTTCTCTAAATGGGATCGCGCTAGGAATCGGCTCCAGGGGTTGGTCAATTCCTGCTTGGACCCGTCGCTGCAGAAGATGAGGCCTGGGCTTGGCTCTTACCGGGAGCAAACAGGGTATTATTACTCTGACGTGTCCTTGCGAGTCTGTCCAAGACCTATTTCTGACAAATAAAGATATTGGGTCTGTATCCCTATCGACCACGCACTCTGTAATTTAAGCATCAATAAACAGAATTTGGTTTTGACTTTCGTCTTTGTGTTCGGAAGATTACACGCTCAATATCTTGCGTAACTGATCTGGGTCCGCTTCCAAAGGGCAGACCCTATAGGGTCTACTTCCAATATGTAGACCCTAGCTCCATTTACCTTCAGCTTATATGCAGCTAAGGTGCTCTCTGGGGCAGGGGTGTTATCGCTCAATTCTTCCCCATCGTGCAGGTGTTTCTTGAGGGTCGGCGGCAAGTTTTGTTGCACATCCCATTGCCCTTTGTACGTTTTCTTAAGCCATATGATACCCATGGCACGGTCTCTAATGAGGTTTGCTAGCAAGCATTTTATTGCACAGCTCGCCCCTCTTCGTATGTTTTCTCAAGCTATCGGCAAGCATTTTATTGCACGATATGATTCCCACAGTATAATCTTTAATGAGATCTGCTGGCAAGCATTTTATTGCGCAGCTCATTCCTCCTCGTACATTTTCTCGGGCCATCGGCAAGTATTTTATTGCATGATGTAATTCTCACAGTACGATCTTTAAGGAGGTCTGCTAGAAAGTATTTTATTGCGCAGCTCATTCCTTCTCGTATGTTTTCTCGGGCCATCGACAAGCATTTTATTGCGCGATGTGATTCCCACAGTACGATCTTTAATGAGGTCTGCTGGTAAGCATTTTATTGCACAGCTCATTCCTCCTCGTACATTTTCTCGAGCCATCGACAAGCATTTTATTGCGCGATGTGATTTCCACAGTACGATCTTTATTCGTGCGAATAGCTTAAGGGGTCTGGCACTGGGGGGCAGACCCTTGTAAATAGCAAACTAGTGGGTAAATATGAGTAGCAGACATCTCGATTTATTTTGGAATTGGACTATTCAATAATATAAGCATTTACATGTGTCTTACATGTAATATTTCTTCAAGTGCTGGGCATTCAATATGTTGGGTAGGCTCTTCTCGATCTTGAGTTCTTTTAGGACGTATGCGCCATTGTCTAGCGCTTTGATCACCTCGTAAGGTCCGACTCAGTTAGAGTCTAGCTTCGAGGAATTTCCTGTTCTAACCTTCAAGACCCAATCTCCAGCGTTAAACCGGCGAGCATTGACTTTTTTTGTGTAATAAGATCTGGCTTGCTGGTGGTATGAGGCCAGATGAATCAGAACCACGTCTCTTTTTTCTTTAAAGAGGCTTGTGTTGTTGCTTAGCTGTTGCTTGTTCAATGAGGCGTCTTTTACCACTTCAGAACGAAGGGTCGGGAGGCTAATTTCGATCGGGATCACAACCTCTGACCCATAAGCCATGGCAAAGGGTGTTCTTCTCGTTGACCTCCGCTTTGTGGTTCGGTGGGCTCATACGATGGCTGATAGCTCTTCTAACCACTTTTCTTTAGCCTCCTGCGAGTTTTTTTTAATATTGCTTAAGATGGCCTTGTTGGTTGCCTCCGCTTGGCCGTTCCCCTGAGGGTAATTTACAGATGAAAAGCTGAGCTTTATGTCATACAAATCACATAGCTCCTTGAGCTTGGTGTTTTAGAACTGCACGTCATAGTCGGCATATATCTATTTCGGGATTCCGTACTAGCATATTATGTTTTTCCAAATAAATTTAATCGTATCTGTCTTATTGACGGTTGTGTAGGCTTTAGCTTCCACCCATTTGGTGAAATAGTCGGTAGCCAGTAAGATATATCTCCTTCCCCTGGGGCTTCTAGGGAGCTCTCTGACGATATTCAGACCCCACTTAGCGAAGGGCCAAGAAGTTATGTTCGAATGGAGCTCTTCCGTGGGTTGGTATTTCACGAAGGCAAACCTCTGGTATTTATCACATTTCTTAACGAACTGGGCTACCTCGGTCATCATGTAGGGCCAGAAGTATCTAGTGGTTAAGGCCCTGTGGGCAAGGCTCCACCCGCTAGAGTGGTTGCCACACACTCCCTCGTGGATTTCTTCCATTAGCTTCTACGCCTCCGTGGGGAATACGCACCTCAGCATCGGTTCTATCATCGATCTTCTGTACAGTCGACCCCCCACCATCGAGTATTAGGCGGCCTTCAGTTTGATCGACCTTGCTTTTTTGGGGTCTGCGGGCAGTTTTCCTGACAACAGGTATTAGATGATGGGTCTCATCCAGCATTCATCCTCAGAGTCGGTCGCAAACACATAGCATGTGGGATTCTCCAAGGGGTCTCTCATGTATTTGCCTTCTAGCAGAACCTCCGTACATTTGGTCGTCCCCCCCATCGACGCACTTCTAGCTAGCTCGTCAGCCTTTTGGTTCATCTCCCTGGGTACTTGTTCAATATCAAATTTGTTAAAGCGGGCTTTCATCCCCATTATCCTGGAGAAGTGCCTGTATAATTTTGGCTCTTTCACTTCGAAATCTCCTCTGACCTGACCCACGATCAGCTGCGAGTCAGTCTTTACTGTGATATTTTCTACTCCGAAGTGCAGGACTTGCTCGAGGCTTTATAGTAATGCCTCATACTCCGCCTCATTATTTATTGCCTGGAAACCAAGTCTCAAGGCTTTCTCTATCCTGAGTCCTACTGGGGTCCGCAGGACTATTCTGATGCCTGACCCTGAGGTATTTGTGGATCCATCTATATAGAGGGTCTAGGTTGAAAGGATGAGCCGGAGGCGTCTGTGGTGGGTCACTTGGCTCGCCGAAGGACTGGATTTCTACTAAGAAGTCTGCCATGACTTGCCCTTTCTTCACTACTCGAGGCTGATACTCGATATCGTATATCTCTAGCTCGATAGCCCATTTGGTCAGTCATCCCGATAGGTCCGATTTGGCCAAGATCTGTCGGATTAGGAAATCTGTATATACCGTGACTGAGTGTGCCTCGAAGTACAGACTTAATCTCTTCTTAGCATTGACCAGAGCAAGAACCAGCTTCTCCGCCATACTATATTACATCTCTGCATCTAGGAGCATGCGGCTTGTGTAGAATACCAGCTCTTGCTTGCTGTCTTCCTCGACGAACAATACAGTGCTGATTACTACTTCGGACACTGTCAAATAAGCATATAGGCGTTGTCCTTTTGCTAGGGAGGCCAGGATGGGCGGGTGACTTAAATACTGTTTGAGCTCCGTTAATGCCTTGTCCTGCTCCTCCCCCTAGACGACTGGGGAGCTTTTCTTTATACATTGAAAGAAAGGCTTACATTGGTCAGACATTTTGGAGACAAACTGGCTGAGTACAGCTATCTTCCCAGTTAGGTGCTAAACCTCCCTAACAGTTGAGGGTCTTTGTGCATCCGCGATTGAGGAAAACTAGGTCAGGTTGGCCTCAATGCCACTTCTGCTTACAATGTGCCCCAAGAACTGGCCGGAGGACACCCCAAAAGCACATTTCTTGGGGTTCAGATGCATTTGGTAGTGCCTCAAAACTTGGAAACACTCGTCTAGATGCTCCAGATGGTCCGAAGCTTCTTTGCTCTTCACGACTATGTCATTGATGTAAACCTCCATCGTTTTCCCCAGTAGCTCAGCGAACATTTTGTTCATGAGCCTCTAGTAGGTCGCTCCCGTGTTCTTCAAACCAAAAGGCATGCGTTTATAGCAGTACAGACCTCGCTCCATAATAAATGTAGTGTGGATCTAGTCTTCTTCGTATAGAGGGATCTAGTTGTATCAAGAGTAAGCGTCTAGGAAGCTCATCTTGTCAAATCCTACCGTCGCATCGACCATTTGATCGATCTTCGGCAGGGGAAAACAGTCTTTCGGGCAGGCCTTATTCAGATTAGTGAAATCTATGTAGGTCCGATCGTCGCCGCTTTTCTTCTTTACCACCACCGGGTTGGAGACCAAGCATGGGTATATACACTCTATGATTAGGCTGTTTTCCAATAGTATCTCTACCTCCTTGTTGATCGCCCTATTTTTCTCCAGTATGAACCTTCGGGGCTTCTATCTGACCGAAAAAAGTTGGGGTCTATGTTCAAACGGTGGCAAGCGTGCGTGGGGTTTATTCCGGGCATGTCATCATGGGACCACACGAAGACGTCTTTGTTCCGCCTAAGGAATTCTAACAACTCGCTCCTCTCCCTTTTGGGCAGTAGGGCCTCAATCAAGATTACTTTCTCTGGTTCTACTTCTTCAAAAGAACCACTACCAGCTCTTCAATCGTGATTTCTAGCCTGTCAGAGTCCTCTTTGATTTGCTTCATATATATTGGCAGGTGGTCCTTTGATTGCTATATGTCCCCTGTCAAGCGATCGGACTCCTATCGGTTCCCTTCAAGGCGGCCGAAAAACACTTCCTCACGGAGGCCTGATCTCCCTTAATGTCTATTGTGTAAATGCAGTCCTTCAATTGACACCTTAGGATCTGGTGGAGGGTGGAGGCAACCCCATACATGGCGTGGATCCATCCTTTCCCCATAATGGCATTGAATGAGGACTGGTAATCGATGATGATGAAATCTACGTCCAGGCACCTCTCTGCGGCACAAATGTTCAAAGTTACGACGCCCAAGGGGCTGATCTTATTGCTGTTGAAGGCAAATAGCGGTTGATAGGTCAGCCTGAGCGTGCTACAGTTCAGACCCATGTTCTCGAAAGTGTTGAGGAACAGGTCGACGCTACTCCCGCCGTCGACCAGAACCCTTTCCACCATCGTAGAGTCGATCTGCAGCTTGATCACCAGGGGGTCGTCATGAGGCAGGTGCACTGTGGCCAAATCCTACTGGATAAAGGCGATGGGGGTGGTTGAGGCATAGCTCTCCCCCATCGTTAGGTGATTCACCGAATGCCCCAAGCCCTTCAAGCACTTCATCCTCTCTTTGGTCCTTTTTCGGTGTTTTTCCTTTTCTTCTTGACTCTGGGTCGGCTCCGGTCTGCCCACAATCGTCGATACTATCCTCAGAGCCTGCTCCCCTGACCCGGAGGCCTGGGTCTATTTTCCCTTTTCCAGCCCGGCGGGGTCCCTCTTAGACTGGCTTCCGCTCGCCTTCACATACTGTTTTAGCTTGCCAGCCTGGATCACCATCATAACCTGCGCGTAAAGGCTACGGCAGTGGATGGTGTCATGCCTATGATCTCTATGGAATTGGCAGTTTCTGCTCTTGTTCTTCATATGGTCAGGAACGCCGGACTTGGGGGTATCTTTAAAAATGCCCCTGTCTTTGTTCTAGAGGTAGATCACGTCGATTGGTATGTTAAGCAGAGGGTTTTTAAATGTTTTCCTCCTCTTGTTGCTTTCTTGACTGGCTTAGGTCAGGGCTGCCTGCTTCGGAGTTGGCTCCTAGGCTAGCGTAGGTCTCTTTACTCCCTGAGTGGCCGGGGTTTCTACCAGCGTTATTATTATTGCCACAGAGGCTTTGGGTGCTTTCTGGTGGCTCTCTAGCACCCTAAACACCCCTTCTGATTTTTCTAAGACGCTAGTCATGTCATATGGTAGATTTAAGAGTAGATGGTCTGACAGCATCAATCCTGGCTGTAAGCCCCTAACGAAAGAGCTCGTGGCTTAGGTCGAGTCGGCATCGTGTACTAAGGACATCACTTCCAAGAAACAAGACAAATATTCTCTTAGGGACTCGTTCGCAGACTACTCCAACCGGTTCAGGTCTCGTATGGTCTTCTACTACCTCCGGGCACTTGCGTACTGTTTCAGGAAAAGTTTACAAAAATCTTCAAACTCGTTTATAGATTTCTCCAGGAGTTAACAAGGCCGGTCCCGCTAGGTTAGTGGAAAAGACTTTATAGATCACAGCTTCGTCTCTGGTTTCCAGAGCCATCTTCTGCTGGAAATGATATATGTGGTCGAGAGGGTCAGTCTTTCCTTCGAACTGTCTTAAAGTCGGGGTTGTGAAGTTCTTTGGCTTGGGCTCCAGCTGAATCCAGTCGGCGAAGGTTGTTCATTTGATCCCGTGCACGGTCTATTCTGCCAGATCGGCAGGGGTCTGGCTGTGATGGGCTCTAAGTCTCTTACTCAACTCTGCCATCATCTCCTGTTTCTAGTCGGGGAACCCACCTTTTGGTTTCTTTTAGTGTCGTCTGTCCACTACCATTTCTGCCCAGAAAGGCTTTATCTGACTTTGTTGTTCTCCTCGCACCCGTGATCTGGACGGGGCGGGGACTTCCCTTGGCAGTTGCTAATCTCTAAACTCTTGCTGGACCTCCTCGTCGAAATCCTTCCTTCGCCCGCTCCTGGCCTCGCTTGCTAATAGCCCTTCAAGGCAGGCATTATCTCTACGAACTTTGGCGACCTCGTCCTTTAAACCCAGGATAGCCTCATGAGCCATCTCTACCTTCCTGTTTGCTTCTATCAAGGTGGCAAGCATTTGGTCCAACTTTTGTTCTAGACTAGGTCGTGCTTCCGGGGAGCTTCCCTCGACGTCAAGCCGCGTGCTTCTTGTTGTCATTCTCGAGGGTGTCATCTGATGTCGATGGCTTCTTGTTCAGGGAGAGTGCTGTCGTGAGACTCTTACTCTTTCTCTGTACCCCCTATTCACACAGACGGCACTAAACTATTGGTGTTGTTCTTACCAACTGTCTATATGTCTCCAAAGTATTGGTACTCTTCCTACCAACTGTCCACATGTTTTCGTTATCTCAGAATACTTTTAATCTCAAGCCAGACCGGAGAGGCAAGGGCGGTCATCTGCAAAGACTCTCCGATACTTAAATCAGACATTTACTCCCGAGATTGAATAGTAAAGACTAAGTTTTTTGCTTATAAATTTTATATAAATATATATATATATATCCCCTGTACCAGGGGGATGTATGGCATATATATATATAATCTTGGAACTGAGAACCTATCGGCTCTCAATCCCAGAATCGAGTACCCTTTCTCATTATAACTTACTTCAGAAATCACGGACTGTGGTTATCGTAATTTTGCCTGGCAAGGGCGAGACTTTGACAATCTGCCGTCCTATTAGGATGGTTTGCCCAATGTGCACACCTACTCAGGATTGCATTGAATGTCCTGTCTGGGTCTGGAGCAGTGCGCTGCCTCCATTGATCTCATATCGGAAAACCCTCGAGGCTTCTGACCTCTAGCTGTCGAGGCAAGAATTAGATTGGGCTGAACCCGTCCAGGGTCTGGAATGGATTTAGTCCTGGTCTGCGACAACCAACGGGCCCATGTCGTATCACGTACAACTTATGTGGCTTTTAAGCTATCCTCCTAGATACGCATCAAATAGTGTATCTCCTGTTATCTGCTCCGCCACTTAACCGTTCACGTAGCGCACAATCTAGGAGTAGGCCCCACACTAAGATCTAAGTTTACACGTGAACTATGTATTATTATCAATACGTGATGCTAAATACACTACTACTGCTAGGACTGGAAACTAGCAACCGGGGAAGTTCATTTGAGTCTTAGAAATATTAGAGTGAATGTACATTAATGGTATCACTGCCACATCTAGGTTTTAATCTAACAAGTCCAAATTTTCATCCCTTTCTTAACTTAAAAGAAAATGCTAAGTAGCACAACACATTAATACAGATGAGAGGCTCATATGCAAATGTTACAGTCTAGAGCTCAATTATATTCGTGTTGTGCTACAACATAGCCATTTTGGCATTTTTTTCTAAAATACATGTGAATATAATGCTGAATGGAAACTTGTATAAATGCCTTTCAGTTTGCTTATTTTTTAGATATATAATATATTAATGGGCAGAGATGCCCAAAAAAAAAAAAAAGTTGGAGTGATGCAGATTTCTTTTTAGTGGTGTTTGGAAATTGGACTTTCCTGACACCCTTTGATGGAAACTTTCATTCTCTCTTTAAAGGGTATCAATCCACATCCGAACTCTTCCACAACTTTATTCTTCCACTTATACATTTTTAGATTTTTTTTCCATAAATTTTTCTCAATTTGGCACTTTAAAAAATCTCTTTGATTAGTCAGAACTTCACTGCTGCCAACCTGGGCCTTTGATGCTCTTTCTCAATTTCTGAACAAAATTTTCCATTTTTCCAACTAGCAAAAAGTATGGACCCAAAAAAAAAAAAAAAAAGAAAAAAGAGGTCTTTGATTGCTGTGATTTTCTTGTACGGTAAAAATGGCTTTGGATTCCAGCTCAAAAATCCTTTTATTTTTTTTAAATAAAATGAACTAAAATTCTCTTTCTTTATGGTAGAACACAAATCATTCTTAATCATCAATTGGACTTAAGAGACCAATTGTCCCCACTTAACAGCTGGTTTCCAGTACATATCTGTTAAACCACAAGTTACGCGATTTAACGTAAGATAATATCACTCTGATTGCGGGGCCATTATCAAATTTTTCCAGCTAAACTTGATAGCAACTAAAGGGTGTCATTTTCATTTTACTCTTTAGCCCCCAGAGAACCAAAAAAAATTAAAAAATTACAAAGACGACATTCTTCTACTATTGGAGGACCAAAAGGCGTTTTCCAAGTTGCTTTATTATCTATTTTCTTACACTTTCCCGGCAAACAAGTAACCTTGTATAGAGTTTTTCATCTTCAGAAATAAGGACCACCAACAGTGATATAAAAAGCAAGACAAGAAGAACGAAGTATAAACATAAGGAGTCTCAATGAATCAGTGATGATAGTAGTAAAAATAGTAAGTTCATACACAAACGGTTTGGATTGGATCAAAAGTTTACATGAAAAGTTCCTCCTCCTTCCAAACCGGGACCAACACTCTTTTTTCTGCTTCTGATCATGTTACATCATAAATGTGAAGAGTCACAGAATAGTAGAATCTCTGGACCTCTTGTTTGCAATTAGTTCTAAGATTTTAGTGTGGAATTCTTGAAAGAATCCGCCAAAGAATGAGTCGCCAAATCGATTTTCCAAATAATGGAGCTAAAAAAATATAAAACAAGAGAAACTCCTTTCTCTTTCTCCCTCTTACTCCAAGCTAAATAATTAAAGAGATTCACTCAGACTGGAATTGCTCTGTATATACAGAGGCCTTTCTCTCCTGTGTTGGGAAGGCCTCAACGAGTAATCGATGAGAGTTAATCGAGTATTATCATAGCTCAACTTTCATTTGAGCTGCAGTCATTGAGCCTGCAAATAACAAAAACCGTGGATTAGACATTCTAAGATTACAAAGACCAACAGTTAAAAACAATCGAGACTTCATTAAATTTTTTGTCTACCTTGAATGCCCTGCTGCTGAATTTGACCAAAACCCATCTGAACAACACTTTGAAGATCATCCTCAAAGAATGTTGAGCCCTGGAAATGATTATTTGAACCAGTTTGAGTAAAGGGAACTCCATTAAATGCTAAATGTAATAACAAGGTTAAATCCAAGTTTTCTTTTGTTTTCACCTGCGGGGGAGGTTCAGCAAATCCTTCTATGGCAGGTAATTGAATGCTGGGGGCTCTATGCATTGAACCATTTAAAGGGTTAACTGGGAATTGGGTCTCTGAAGCAGTAGAAATGCCATTATGGAGTTGCGGCACTTGTTGGGGAGTATACCCAAATTGGAATGCTGCTGGCATTGATGATGAGTCTAATGGATAAAGCGCATGGGGCAAAGATCCACGAGACTGAAAGATCTGAACCATAAATCCAAGTAAAAGTAAATTACTGGCAAAATCTGAGAAATCCCACATGCAAAAGTTGTTGAAAAGAGTGAAAAACTTACCTCCTTTGACAGAAGAGCCTCCATGTTAAAATCCATCCGAGGATTGACCGTTGCCAACTTCATAGAAAGAAACTGAGTAGAGAAAATTTCACCAGAACACATTTAGTAAAGAGAACTGAAAAAACCTCGATAACAAGCTCACAGCCATGAATATCATTGACTTTTGGAAGCTTCTGAATTTACCTCAACCTGACGTTGCAATGATTGAACATAGTTTATGATCTCATCTAGCATAACTGCTTTCCCAGTTACCTGAAATTCAGATTCGAAGTAATTCAGAACCATTTCTTCATTGTAGTAATTCAACAATTAAAGCTCTAACGACTAAAAGTGCAATTTTCTATTTTTCTACACCTTGTTGCAACCAGGAACAAGATCCTGAAGGAACTTCATCCTCTCACTAATTTTCTCTCTTCGAACCTGACCCCATAACAAAGACAAAAAAAGACATGTCAATGGAAAGTGAACAAGTCCGTACTAGTCTTAATGAAACTGAAACTACAGTAAGCACAAAGCATTAGTCCGTACTCTTTCAGCAAGACTATGGCTATCAGTAGCTTGTCCTCTTCGAGCTCTGACATGGATGTAGTCCTTTGGAGGCTCCGGAGGCTTTGAGCTTTCCTTCGTTTGTTTCTGATTCCCTTCTCCTGAGCCTTTACCCCCTTCAGTTTCTGCCTTTGTCTTTGTAGCACCATCCTTCTCATTCCCTGTAGCTCCATCCTTTTTGGTTCTTTTGGCATTTGATTCATCGATCTCTAGTGCAGCCTGCAAAAGAGAGAAAATTTCACTCCATATAATTTTCTCACCAACCAAACAGAATTGGCAAATGGAAAAAAAGTCTTATAAATTCAACAATGATTTACCTTGGCATCTTTAACAGAGGGAGATGGAGTTTCTTTGGCTTTCCCTCTGGGGACCGCCTTCCTTTTCCTGGCATTCGCCTCCACCTCAAGTTTCCCGCTCATTTCTCCACTTGGGATCTGGTCGGAGACCGAAGATCCCTCCCTGGACTCGCCAAATTCACCACCCTTTTCGGGCGTCGAAGACCTCGAAACCCGATTGGTTCTCTTGTCAGAACCAGAATTCCCATTCTGGGTCAATGACACTTTGTTCGATTCGTGACCAACAACCATTTGAGATCCGCCAACACTGAGAGCTTGACGAGCCTTTTCTATTGATTCCGTTCTGGTCATTGATGATCTAAACGGCAATTCAGTCTCATTCACACCGAATTGCCCACTGAGTCCACCAAAGTTTCTACTCCCAAAACAAGAAAACTTGGCAGCTCTCTCTGCGAAACCCGGGTCGCCCGAAAACGGAGCCAAGCTCGGAGGAGTGGGCAAATGGGCTCCCGGAATTTGAAAACTGGCTCTGATCTGCGGATCCGCCATTGACGAGTTGAGCTTCGGAGGCGAATTCAATGGAGTCCCGTAACACGAGGTGTTGGTACTATTGCTATTGCTACACATATAGGACTGAGGCGAAATCTCGCCAGAGTTACAGATGTTACCCAGTCTCCCAATCAACTCCCTGATCATAACTCCGTCGCCGGCGCCGGCGTTTGATGTCGCCGCCACCGGAGAAGAGACGATTGAGCTCAGAGCAGACTCAAATGGGTCGCTCTGGTCCATGGAGCTCTCCCAATTGGGTTTGAAGAAACAATCTCGAAGTTGGTCTGAAGAATTGAGCTCGTTCGATTGGATTTCCATGCAGTACTTGAAAGATTCCATTATTTTCCTTCTCCGGCTATAAAGCACTAGCCACTCTCATTCATTCAATATATATATATATACCGAAAAATTGAACCCGACCCACGAAAATTTTGAGGACCAAGATGAAGAAAACCGAAGAAAAATGATTTTCCAGGAAATGGGCAGAAGAAAAAGTTGAGACCCGGAAAATTTTCTCGGGAAAAATTGAGGTTTCGAGTTTTGTTAAAAGGAGATGTAATGATAATGATGATGATTCTGAAATGGTCCTTGAGTTTCACTCAAATGGGGGTAAGAGAAAGGAAAAGGAAGATGGGTAATGCTTGAGTGAAGTGTGTGAAGAGAAAAAGCAGAGAGAGAGACGGAGGAGAGTGGGGAGGAAGCAAAAGATAGATAAAAGAAAATGAGATGTCTGTTTGACCTTTATATAATATACGAGAATAATATTTATTTTAAAAAAAAAAGAATAATTAGCTATTATTAATATCAATAGTAATTAACACACAAAATTTTAAACAAAAATTAAAAGAAAATGCAGAGCACAAAACTCCGTAATAGACGGTGGACGGTGGAGAAGCTGGGAATGGCGGGCCTTAAACGTCAAACTGGCCTAAGTTGTCCTCTACTATTTTTTTTTTTCCTGAAAATATTTACTTACTAGTTACTACACTGTTTTTTTTTGGGGGGGAGGGCAAAGCAAAAGAGAAGAGGAGAAAAAGTTGTGCACTTTTTCTTTTTTCCTCTTCAGTCTTCACTTTTTTCCTTCTTCCAGGTCTTTTCTTCTTGGTTGTTGTTCTGGAAGGGAGTTGTTTGGGGAGGAGGAAAGGAAAAGAAAGTGAGTGGGAAAGTTGTTTGTGAAATTTTCTTGGGGGTGGGAGAGTTTGAAGGTAAGGTGAGTTGGGCTANGGGGATGATTGGTTTCAGCTGCCACTGAACAAATACTGACTCTGTTTGTTGTAATATAGAGACTCTCTCTAGTGTGGGCCTAATTAGCAATGATTAATGACCAGAGGAAGAGAAAGACTGTGGACAAGTTTATTTAAATCTAATCTAATCAGACTAATCTAGTGAAATCTTTGCTAGTAAAAAGTAAAAATTAATTAATTGTGAGAGATAAGACATAAGAGAGAGGGGATAATTTTATTTTATTTCATTTATAATTCTTTCTGAAATGATTTATAATTCTTTTGTTAGTTAGTTTTTTTTTAATAATGTTTTGTGCAAGAGAGAGAGAGAGAATGGGACCTTTTCATTTTTATTTTTATTTTTTTGAGATTTTTTTATTTCTTTTTAACCTTAGTTGGTAGGACTTTTGGACCTCTTTGGGGTCCAATTATAGTTTTGTGTGCTAATGGGACAGATCCAAAACAATTGTAAATTCATTTCTGCTGTTTTTCTCTGTTTTTTCTTCTTGTGTTTTCTGATGTTGCCATTTATTTTGTTTGTCCTCATATTTTTTTAATTAAAAAAAATGTGTAGGGTGGATTTTGTATAATTTACCAATGAATATTAGTAGAGAGACTAACTTGTTTGTCAAATTGGTGACCAATGACTCGAGTAACTATTAATTTGTCATTTTCACTATGCGTACTTTAATCAAAATGGTGTATGCTTAATTGCTAATTGTTATATTGATTAGTCAACTAAAAGTCATCTAGTAAAAAAAAGTCATTTAGCAAAATAAAAAGAGAAAATTGGCACCTTTAGTGTTATTCATCATGTAAATTATGCTAAAAATATGTTTTGAATGGGGATTATAATAGTTTATTGCGTTGTGGCTATTATAATGCCACATCCAGTAGTAAACATAAATTGATAAACAAATGCGACAATCTAAATAACTTTTTTTTAAGAGAATTTGAACTCACAATCCTCTACAATCTTACCATAAGACTGCAATCAATTTTCCACTCTATTTAAGTGTCAAATATTAAGTAAATTAAATCTACAAACTAAATAATTTTATTTATTGTATCTTTCTCTGTTCTTTTTCTTTTAATAGAGTTATACTTTTTCTAGTGAAACCTACAAAAGCAAAATAGAGAATTTAGACTGGGTACCTATTTTTTATACTTGATTTTCATAGATGTCCATTTGAAGGAATTTTTTAATGATTGTCCATATATATATATGAGTTAGGAAACTTATTTTTAACTTAGTCCCATTTTGGCCTTTGACATTTGAAATAGCCCATTGGAAACACTCAATCTATGATTGCTTTACAATTTGGCCCTTACATCACTATTCTGTTACAAATGGACGAAAAAACCCAAATTTTGGACTCCAAATTACAATAAAATTCTATTTTTGTCCTCAAACTTTATGACACTCGTATGTTAGCATTTTATCAATCAAAGTATCTTATTTTCATCTTTAGTCACTTTTTATTTAATGTAGAGACGAAAAACCAAAAAAAATAATATATATCACTCATATGAAGCTTTAATCAAATATATTTTATGCAATTTGAAGGATAAATTTGGGGTAATAAAAAATTTTATTTTATTTAAAAATATTTTTCTATAAGATTTTTTTGATATAAAAATTAGTGATACTCTCGTGATCATAATTTAGTTTTGAAATTTTCTTAATTTTTTTTAGATTTATTATGCTAAGTGAGTGCTATATTAAATTCAAATATAACTAAGATGCACTAAATTTTTAAGTTTTATATTTTAGTATTCTATTCATTAAGATGTATTGTTTTTATCTCTATAGTCACTTTATTGTAAAAGCAAACAAAAAAGAGCACATGTTACTCATATAAGATTTTGACAAAAATATCTTAATTTTATATATTTTTTCTTTTTTGGAAATAATTTATTTAAAAATTAAAAATTAGTGCATCTCGGCTATATTTGAACTTATTGTAATAATTTACATAATATGATGAGTCTAACGAGAATCTAAAAATTTTTCAAAACTAAATCATGATCACAAACGGTAACTATTTGTACCGAAATAAATTTTCTAAAGGGTTAACTATTTGTACCAAATAAATTTTATAGTTTTTATATATTTTTAAATAAAATTTTTTATTACTTTATTTTTGTGCTACAAACTATTTAAGATATTTTTGTCAAAAGTCTTATATGAGTAACATGTTCTCTTTTTTGTTTGTTTTTACAATAAAGTGATTATAGAGATAAAAACAAGATATCTTAATGAATAAAATACTAAAATATAGATGTTTTAAAATTTAGAGACTAAAATAAGATTTAATAATAATTCATAAATTGAGATTTTTTTTATGTTGTGTTGTAACAAAAAAGTGACGGAATGGCCAAATTAGGATACTTTCATAGATCAAGTATATTAAATGATCCATTTCAAAAGCGAGGGTTCAAAATGAGATTTTTAGCTTTAGGATCAAAATGAGATTATGTCTAAATTCAGGGACAAAAAATATGTTTTACCTATAAGTTAAATAAGTAGTATACTAAACTGATTTACCACTTCCTTTATTTATTTATTTGTTGGCTTGAACTGATTTACCACATTGATATACTAAGGATATTGACTAATATTTTCATATATTGATAAGAGAAAAAAATAATAATAAAAAAGGGCACTTATTTTAATAATTTTCGGCGACTCTCGTAGAACGCCTCCAATGCATAAAATCCATCCCTTCTCACCTGTTCCTTCTTCCTAGGCCTCCCCTTCCCTGTATGTGGTCAAAATGCATTCTTGGCGTTGAACATATTAGAGTGGGCCTGAAAGATAGCACACCCGCCGAACTAGTTCAGAAGCCTAAATAAATAATTAAGGAAAATTTAGATTAACGATTAATATTTTAAATTTAATTAACTAAATATTTATTTTTAAATTTTATAATTATATGTCTAAATATATTTTTTTTTTTATACTTAATAAATATATTTATCTATTAATTTTAATTATTATGTTGAAATATATTAAATATATACTTTTTATACTTAATATATAAAATTTTATTATTAATATATAAATATATATACTATATATTTTACTATAATATTTGTCAAAAAGATATTTACTTAAATTATGTCAAAAATTGGGTCGCCAATAATTTAACCTAATATCTTCGTCAGAAAGATGATCATTTGTTGTGAGGTCCGCTCTAGACTTATTATATATATATATATATTTCGTCTAACCAATCATGGAATTTAAGAAATGGCGTAAAATTAATAAATTGAGCTCATAATATCTAAAAATAGCTTAAAAGAATTAAGCGAAGGTAAGGGGAGCATACTTGAATGTACCCGGAAAAAAGGGTTTAAATATTTGGAGTTTAAAGTGGATACACAGAACACAGTAGTTTGGTATATACTATATAAGTAGGTTCCTAGTTAAATGGTACGATTCAAAAGATGGTATTATTTTGAGGTTGGTGAGATGAATTCTTTATGTAAGAATGGTCCTAATTTAATGGAAATTAAAGGCTAACCTAAAACTGTTTAAAGATTTAATTATGTTTTTGTTAGAATTAAAAACATTGAAGTTAAATAGAATTATTATAATTAATGTCTTAATTTGGGATGGAATTTTCAGCTGAACATCAATGGTTTTGAATATAAATCAGTCCTAGTTAATTTATATTATTTTGTTATTGATTACGGAAAAACAGAAGATAATGATAAAAAAATATTTTGACTTTTTTTGCAAAAATTAACCTAATTTTTTATTCCTACAAACTAATACTTTGATATTTTAAATATCTGCAAATGTGTACATCGGCAAGCCAATTAAGTGATTTTAACACTAAAAAGATCAAATTGTCCCTCATTAATCAATTAAAAACATTTTAAAGAGAATACATATTATTGAAATGGTTTCATAACTAGTTTTTTTTGTTTTAATTTAAAATAGTAACAAAAGTAACACTAGGAATTATTTTTTTAAAAAAAACCTAAATAATTGTTGTATAAACATTTCTAATAGTTAATGGGCAGTATTTTATTCATTTTACTCACTTAGGGTATAAATTTATAGAGATTTAAAATATAAGAAGTATTAATTAATTATATAATTCAAAAATTAGGATAGTTTTATAAAAGAGTCAAAGCTCGTGGTATTTTGTATTATTATCCCTAAAATAGAACGTCATTTAACTTATAATTTACATTGTTTTGTAAAAGAGGAACTAATAACATTTAATTTTTTAAACGACTTGCTTGGTAGAACTTTTATATTAAAAAGTGAAAATAATTATGAAGATTTTTTAAAGCAATATATTAAGAAAATCTTCAGACTTCATACCACTTTTAAACTAAACACAAATATTACCAAACAAGCTGAAAACTATGAGTACCCCTTTTCTTTATCCGCATAAATTATTGTTTGCTTTATCGATAATCTAAATATGTAAATAACATTGAATTAAGCACATGCCAGTTCTTATAAGTTAGGATATTCTAAAAACAACTGCTGTAAATTAAGTTCTAACCACAACCATAAAGAAAGAAAAAAAAATTAACTTGGTGACAGTAAATAAGCTTTATATCCAACTTGAATAATATGTTCATCTTATGAGTTGATGATAATAAATCAAGTCTAGGTGACTAGGTATGACAAGGAAACAAAAAAGTTAAAAAAGAATGATGAGCATTACATGAAGTCCTTTCACGATCCATGCCATTTTAACTGCTCCAAGTTTGAACTATCATTTTTATAACTGAAAAACTAATAACCTCTTGGAATAATATAATATATGCAAGATAATATCCAATGGATGGCGTTTCATGGGCATGTTGAGCTAGATGTCAATAGGCCAATTGGCTCAGTGCTCTCAAAACGGATTGGTACGAGTACGACACAATTATAAGTCGACATAGTATCGTATGATATAATTAGTAAATATGTCTGGCGCGGTACAACATAATTAATAATTGTATCCGAACCGACGCAGCATGATAAATAAACGTACTTAGGCTAGCAGGGTACAAGCACGAGTACAAATACGACATCTGGTATGACAGACACGAATAATAAACACAGGCATGACACATGACATGATAGACACGAATAATAAATACGACAAATACGATTAAGAAAAATAATTAATTTGTAAAAAATATATGTATTTAAATTTATTTAAATTTTTTGGATATAATTTAAATACAATAAATTTAAAAAAATAAGAAAAAAATAAAATTAAAATATTTCTAATTACAAATATTATATATTATAAATATTATGTCTTTTTTGAAAAAAAGTATTATGTCAATTTCTAATCTTTTCAAAGCAAAAAAGTTTCAAAATTTAATAAGTTTGAGCCAAAGAGCTTAAAGATATTAAGGATCTAAGGCAAAACTCACATCTACTGGAAAATCCTCAAAATGTTAAGAAAAAAAAATAATTTAGATACATACCAATTATAATTTTTGAATTATACATTTCAATATAATTTGAATAGACACCAATTTTAGTTAGAATATACTTTACTCATAGAAAGTTAAATTAATTATCATTACTCATATACACTCTAATATTTCAATTTAGATTTGTTTTTATATAAAATTATCTCAAATTTAAAAAAATTTATTTTTATTACATAATAATTAAAATTCATGATTACCTAAAAGAAAATAAGTCTAATAGTATTAAAACAACTATTTTTTTTTTTAAAAAAATCAATAATGAAAATGATTATGGAACATGAACAATAAGAGTTTGAAAATGCAAATAATTAGGCTTGAAATCATGTATGATTAAAAATTGGGCAAGGTTATGCATAAGAATAATTAATTAAAAATAAGCACGATTAGATATAGAAATATCATAGTACATAAAAGAGACGCAATTAGAACGAAAATAATATAATATCAAAAACGTTATGATTAGGCAAAAAAGTAGTACAATATTGAAAACGAACCCAATTAGGCACAATAAATAGCTTAATACTAAAAACAAGTATGATTACGTATATTAATAATATAGTACCGAAAACGAGAACAATTTAACACGAAAATAGACAAACACGATAATGATATTTTAATAATACAAAATTGGGTATGACACAGCACAACACGATTACATATCGTGTCTAGGTGGCACCGCATAAAATACGAATATAACATCTCTAAATTGGTTTAACCAAATTGGTGTGATCCATATTCGCCTTATAATTTGATTCTAAGTGTTTTAGACTTTTACCAAAATTGGTAGCAAGGGACTAATGATTGTGCAATATCCAAACCATCCAAACTTAATTTGGAAATCAGCTAATTAACTGATCTAGGCCTACTAAATTCTAATAATCCAATTTGGTTAGATATCCATTTTAATTCAATTTTATTAAATATCGATTCCATTTCAATTATTTATTTGAAAATAGCTACAATTATTCAAAATAAAACTGGGACAATTATATATGGTCATGAGTTATTGGTGGGTAATTTTTTCTTTGCTCCATAAAGTAGAGTTGAAATTGACTTGCATTAATATTTTAATCTTATGTACTTCCATTCCAATTCTAATTCATATAGACAATCTCACATACTTCCAATTATAATTCTTGTAGGGAATGAGCTTTCAGTTTTCAGTTTTTATTTTTATTTTTTGGAACTTATTACCTTTTTTTGGGCATATGTGTAAGATGTAATTTTATTACCCTTTTCAATTTTTTTTCTTTTAATTATCTTAATATGAACCTAATTTTTTAAAATTTAAGGAGGATTGGGTTTTCTTAAATTTTTAATGATAATCTTAAGTTAATTACTTTTATTATAAATATGTGTACATGTTAACTGTCTATAAGGATGGCAATATAACTCATAATTACAGGCATCTGTAATTATGTAATCCGAATGGAGAAAGAAAAAACCGCACAAACAGGGAAAATAACCAGAGCGAGACTAACCATACTATTAATATGCAAGTATAGTACGAGGATGGTATTAGCACAATCTACACCGTACTCGCCCCAGTATATATATATATTCACATCAAAAAAATATTATACATACATATTTATTTAATTTTACATAACTTATATTCATATATCTTTAGTAAAATAATTATTTTAGTGAGTTATATATACTTATATATTTGAATTTTAGAATTTAAAAATTATTTAATATATTGTTGTGTTTAATTTTTGTCAATTATAAAAAATTTAGCATTTTTATCTTAATTTTTTTCTTATTTTAGTTTTTTCAAAGAGTAACGAGTAATTATGATTTTCTTCATTATTCGTTGATTATTAACTACGTCATTTCCGCATCTAAAAAAACTAATAAGGTAGATATCATAAGTGACATTTGAGAATGTAAACAATAATTAAAAAATCGTTCCGATCAGTTCTGTTGTCATTCCTAATTATGTGGCTTCATGTTTAACCTAATACTCATTGATAATTTTAAGGTATAATGTTCAATTCCTTTTTTTAAAAAAACTTAAGTTATTTTATCGAAATTAAACGATCTAAATTAGAGAACCAATTATGTAATAAACATTGAAGATACATCCATTATTTGCACACATAACAATGTCAGTTAGCTAGACGCAATGTTTTAATTAAAATAAATCAAAGTACACGGACAAGCATGACAAAGCAAAAGAAATGATCATTTTATTGAGTCGCGTAACCATATAATAGTCGTTTTAATTGCTCAAAAATTGAATTATCTNTATTATTGTGTCATGCTAAGGACTAATATATACTATGCTTTTTTGCATTGCTTTAATTTATTTCCCTAATGATTTTAAACTGTAAGATACTTTTTTCAGTATAACTCAACTAAATCATAAGGCATGCATATAGATCAAAATTTACAAGGGAAAACGAAAATTACTAGAGAAGAAAAAGTGGTATTTGTCTATAGTTTGTCAAGTATTCCTGTCACGACCCAAAATCTGGACCAGTGGCAGAAGGGGAATTTCACAAAGGTAGAAAATTCCTTGATTTATTTGGAAAATGTAAAAGTTCTAGTTTTTATAAAACGGTCCATTTAAATAAATATTGGAATTTTATCCAATGAACCACTCCCACAGTTCGTATACACCATTAAACATAGATCGAATAATTATTTAAAAACGCGAAATCTAATATAATTCCAAGCAACATCATCATTCATAACAAAACTCAAATCCCAGAATGGCATACATAGGTTCACAGACAAAATAGAAAATAGTAATCTTGGTTCAATGCTAATACAAAACCCAGATAATCCAAACACCACGACAACAAGCTTCTAGAATTACTAAGATAACGAACTACAGTCAAGATGACCTCTTACTCCTCTCGATCACCAAGATCGTGCTGGACACCACCTGAAGAAGAAGGTAGAGAGTGAGCATAAAATGCCCAGTAAGAAAAACAATTACCTGCTCGAAAATATTTTAGTGATGAAGAATTCATGCATAGTTAGTTTAGTCCAAAACATACATATATATATATATATATAATCCAAACCAGAAATCCACATATATATATATATAAAAGCAGTATAATCAAAACCATTTAATCAATATGCATATAACATAAATCAACCGATATCTATGAGCTCTCATCCTCTCATCTGTGAAAACCCATGATGATGGCACTAAGTATGCCTAATAATCTGCCTGATACCTAAGCTCATACCCGGAGGGGACACCTATGTGTCGCATACCAAACCTAGAGGTGCAACCGAATTACCTACGTCTACCAAATGGGGAGGTAATAAGAAGTAACAAAATTCCGCGCGAGTTTATGACCTCTACACCGACGGTGGGGCACGCAACGCCACTTTCTAAACCCACGATACTAACACGGTGCTTATGTATGATTCTATGATACGTGCAATACAGAACTGAAGTGTGAAAATAATCACGCTCTGGTTTTTCAGTAAAATCAGCATACTAGGTTTTTATAGAAAAATGGGTAGCATAACGGCTGTATTTTTAATATACCCAAAATAACCTGCACTCAGAAAATTCCCAGAGTAATACAGTATATATCTTATATAACCAATTCCTATCACATATATTTAAATAGTCTAGAAATCACATTTGTTCTCATATATTGCAGAAAGTAAGTTTTATTCGAAAACGATATAAAATAGAGGTAATTCAATCCCTACCTCGCTCGAATAGCAATACCACACTATTGAATCCTCAAGGTGTCGTTGACGATTGCGCAAAGGGTCGGAAACCAATTCCAAGCCCTTGATCGTCCTCTTGCAAAAAACCAACTTCTCACCAGAGCTTCAATTCCACAAACGGATCTTTTCGTTGAATTCCTAGCACTCAAAATAGCTAGGTTAGATATATAACTTGTCCAATTCGGGCCCGGACCCACACCAGGCCGATGACACGTAAAACGAGGCAAATCTCGACCGTCTAATCTCAATTTCTGTGCCAGTTACCAAACGTAGGCAATATATATATATATATATATATATATATATATATATCAAACTTCTCCATTTTCCGAGTACAATCCAAAAATGACAATAAAAACACAATCCAACGGCCGGATCAAAAAGTCAAACTTAAACTCAAAATATCCAAAAATGACAACTTTCAATCCGGGCAAAATGGGGTTGAGATATATATAACTTGATGATCCTTGCGACGAGACGAATCCAACGGGACCCGTTGGAGGTCGAATGGTGGACGGAATCGTCGCCGACGGCCGAAATTCCGATTCGGGCCTTTTGGTGCTTTTCCAGAGTTGTAGGCGGCGTCGGCAACTGGGGACGGGCGGCGGAGCTTCGGCGTCGCACGGGAAGGCTTCGTCAGTCAGTTGCGCAGGCGGACAATGGTGGTGGCAGCTCCTGCGGCGGTCTGATGCGACGGGCGAGAGGGTCTGAGAGAGAGAGAGAAATGAGGGTGAACAAGCCACGTGGCCTGTTTTATGTGGGCTGTGCAATTTTTGAAAAAATTGCACATAAGTCCCCAAATTTCAAATCTCTATCAATTTAGTCTCCCAAAAATTGTAATTTAGTCCTTCTGCACAAACCTTTGCAAATTAATCCCCCTAATATTATATCCGAAAAATTGGTAAAATGCCCAAATTACACTCGAAAATTCCAGGTTTTTACATTTTCCCCTCCTTATAGGAATTACGTCCAGAAATTCAAAATATAAGTCAAGGTTTATATCACAATACAACTTCTAGCTGAAAGTTAAATAAATGAGAGTACTTCTTGTACATCTCTGTCTTGAGTTCCCAAGTAGTCTCGTCTTCCTTGTGATGTTCCCAAAGCATCTTGACAAGTAGAATCTCTCTGTTGTGAAGCACCTTCAACTCTCTAGCCAACAAATGAATAGGTTGATCTTCATAGGACACATCTTCTTGGATCGGTACATGCACGTACTGAAAAACATGAGATGGGTCCGGCGTGTACTTCTTTAACATCGACACGTGAAACATATTATACACGTAGATTCAAGTAATACGCCACTGGTCCAATTCTCTCGGTGATCTCAAAGGGACCAATATACCTTGGAGCAAGCTTACCCGAAATCTTGTCACACCTCGCCTTGGAGTTACTTTTAAGAATATGGAATCACCGTTATCGAACTCTACCTCACACCTCTTCGGGTCAACATAACTCTTCTGACGACTTTGAATCTCCTTGAGTCTCTATTGGATACCCTTGATCTTCTCAGTAGTCTCTTCAATCAACTCAGGTCCAAGAGTAACACACTCTTCGGTTTCTGCCCAACACAAAGATGATCTACATGGCCTCCTATATAACACCTCATATAGAGCCATACCCACACTGGTCTGGTAACTGTTATTATAAACAAATTCCACCAAGGGAAGATGATCATCCCAGTTCCCACCAAAGTCTAGTATGCAACAACGTAGCATGTCCTTAAGAATCTGAATGGTCCTTTCAGACTGACTATCTGTCTCAGGATGGTGAGTTGTACTGATATCCAATTGCGTACCCAACGCTTTCTGCAAGGCTCTCCAAAACTTAGAAGTGAACCTTGGATCTCTGTCAGATACTATACTTGAAGGCACACCATGCAAGCGTATGATGTTCTCCACATACAGTCTACTGAGCTTAGTAAGTGAGTAGTCCATCTGGATTGGTATAAAATGAGCACTCTTCGTCAACCGATCGACTACCACTCAAACTACATCATTCTTCCTCAAGGTCTTCAGCAAACTGGTCTCTGGTGTTCAGCCTTGACTTGCTGACAAGTCAAATACTTAGCCCCAAAAGTAGCTACATCATTCTTCATCCTTTTCCACCAATACTACCATTTCAAGTCTCGGTACATCTTGGTACTACCCGGATGTACTGCGAACCTTGATTTGTGAGCCTCTGTTAGAATGGTTTCTCAAAGATTAGAGTCATCAGCTACAGCCAACTTCCCATTGAAAAGCAAAAATCCTTCTCTGTTAGTGCTCCAACTATCTAACTGTTCACATTTTGAAGCCGATTCCAGATTGTCCTCAACTCCCTATCTTGCCATTGACTTTGTTAGATAGTCTTGAGAAGAGATGGTGAAATTACAATATTGCTCAAGCAAGCAACTCTTTCATTCTCGAAGTACTGCAAGTTGTAGTTACCAATCGCAACTGAGTTCCTCCAATCTTCGAATACCAAGGCAGCTAGTACACCATGAGGCTTTCTACTCAGTACATCAACTATAACATTAGCCTTACCAGGATGATACTATAGCTCAAAGTCATAATCCTCCATATACTTAATCCATCTTCGCTGTCTCAAGTTCAAATCCTTCTGGGTAAAGAGATACTTCAAACTCTTATAATCGGAGAATATGTCGAACTTCATACCATATAAGTAACATCGCCAAATTTTCAATGCAAAGATCACTGCTACAAGTTCCAGATCATGGGTGGGATAGTTCCTTTCATGTGGTTTCAACAGATGAGAAGCATAAGCTACAACTCGACCATTCTGCATCAAGACACATCCCAAACCCGTCTTCGAAGCATCGATATATACCACATAAGGCTTGTTACTATCAGGAACAGTAAGAACAGGTGCGATATTCAAACTCTGCTTCAACCTGATAAAAGCTTCTTTACTTTCATGATCCCAAATAAACTTGGCGTCCTTCCTGGTCAACTTCGTCAAGGGCAAAGCAATCCTTGAAAAATTTTGCACAAAACGACGGTAGTAACCTGCTAAACAAAGGAAACTACGCACTTCCGTCATATTTCTAGGTCTTTCCCATTCTATGATAGCTTCTATCTCAGCGGGATCGACTGAAATACCTTTGTGAGAAATCACATGCCCAAGAACTACACTTCCGATATCCAAAAGTCACACTTCGATTTCTTGGCGTACAACTAATGATCTTTCAGAGTCTTAAGTACTATCCCCAGATGTTCGGTAAACTCTTCTCGAATCTTGGAATACACCAGGACGTCATGGATAAAAATAACCACAAAACGATCCAAAAACGACCTAAATATCCGATATGATGAGATCCATAAATGTTGCGGGAGTATTCGTCAAACCAAATGGCATCACCAGAAACTTAAAATGACCGTATCGAGTTCTGAATACTGTCTTAGGTATATCATCCTCTCTTATCTTCAACTAATGATAACCGGATCTCAAATCGATCTTAGAAAAGAACTTTGAACCACCGAGTTGATCAAACAACTCATCTATCCTTGGCAAAGGATATTTGTTCTTCACTATCAATTGATTCAACTTTTTCTAATCCATACAAAATCTCAACGAATCATCAGCTTTCTTTGCAAATAAAACAAGAGCATCCCAAGGAGAAGTGCTACTGTAAATAAAGCCCTTGGAAAGCAGATCGTCCAATTATTCTCTCAATTCTTCCATCTCAGTAGGCGCCATGCGATAGGCTAGAATAGAAACTGGCTGAGCTCCAGGAACTAGTTTAATAAAAAACTCGATCTTTCTATTTGGTGGTAACCTTGGTAAGTCTTCACGAAACACCTCCGAATACTCACACACCACTGGAATCCATGGGTCTTGATCGTCTGTCCTTACCTCGCCATCCATGACAAACAAGTTTTCATAACACTCGAGTTTCTTTCTCCCACCCAAGCATGCTTTCAGAACAGGACTAGGCTTTAACGGACTCATTCTAGCCTGATAGATAATAGGATATCCATCACTAGGAAAAAGAGTCACTCGCTTCGTACGACAGTCCACAATCGCTCGATATTTCGACAACCAATCCATACCGAGTATTATGTCATACTGTCCCATTGGATTAACAATCAAATCAGCAAGCAACTTCCTATCACCAACCATAATCTGACAAGACTTACACACACTAGACACATCGACTACTCCTCTCATAGGTGTACCCAACGTCAATATATAATCTAAATCAGAAAATTCCAACCCCAACAGTTGAGCAAACAATAAAGATATGAATGAATGGTATACACTAGTGTCAAACAAAACACGTGCCCAAGAGTGTGAAAGAAGGATCATACCGTCAACAACACATCGATCGGTGCGATCTTGAGTGTCGTCTGCCCCAGTAAAAGCATAGGCTTGCCCAGTCACCTTCCCTTTTCCCTTATTGCCTCTCCCCTGACCAGGATGGCTACTGCTGGGTCTTGGACTACTATTGCCATATCCACGCCCACCCAGACTCCCTGAGGCCCGAGAAGTTTGAAAGTTCTGAGTAAAACCCTGAGGGTGGTACTGATGCTGATAAGATTGAGGGGAAGTAAAAGCCTACGAAGCACCCTGTGACTGTTGCGGCCTCGCTTGAGTGTTCTGATAAGAAACAGGACCGGACTGGCTCCTCTGTGGTCCTCCCTAAGAAAAATGAGATTTCTGTAGATAGTTGGGACAATCCTTCTTCCGATGACCCTGCTAGCCATAAACAAAACATCCTCCATACAGACTGCCTCTGCCACCCCCTGAAGAACTACTGCTATTCGAGCTCCCATTGTTCGGAATACCCTGGGCTGACCACTGCCCCTGGTTCTTTTTGTTGGCTTTCTTGTCATTACCTCTCCTCTGGTTCCTCCTGGAATCCAAACTTTCTTCGATCTCTGCCCGCTGGGCAGCCATTGCAATCTCAGAAAGAGTATGGAAGGTATGAGTACTAATCCTGTTGAAAGTGTTCTGATTCAGACGACTCTTGAACTTGGCAACTCAGTACTTCTCACTCATACTCGGTCCAAGAACAATACTTACCAACTCAGTGAACTCTATCAGGTACTCATTCACCATTCTGTTACTTTGAATCAAAGTCTCAAACCGGTTTACAACTTCATCCTGTCGATCCTCATTGGCATACTGAGCCTTGAAAATCCGCTTAAAATCTTCCTAAGTCAAGCCCACTACATCTTGCATTTGTTCCACTGTTTCCTACTAACGAATGGCACTCCCCGTCAAACGGGTAACAGCAAACACAGCCCAAAACTCAACCAGAGTACTAAGGGCCCGAAAGTGCCTCTCCATCTCACACAACCAAGCAATTGCCGTGAGAGATTCTGATCTACCATCAAACTACCCTGGCTGGAGACGCATGAACCATTGGAGATGATCAACTTGATCCAACTGTCATTCCCTCGGAGCTAGAGGTTGATAGTCTGGATTGCTCATTTGGATGAATGCCTGTTACATTGCCTCGATCAGATGAGTGAAATCCGGACGAAGAGGTTTGGCACCCGACTGGTGTCTTAGAACACTTCTAGGAGGCATCATTATAAGTTTGAAACAATATGCGAAACTGTTAATGCGATAATGATGAATACTTGTCATAAAATCAACTTCAATCTAGTTTAATGGTGATACGTCCGAGCTGTTAAACTCAAAACTCTAATACCAAAAATTTCTGTCACGACCCAAAATCTGAGCCAGTAGCATAAAGGGAATTTCACAAAGGTGGGAAATTCCTTGATTTATTTGAAAAGTGTCAAAAGTCCTAGTTTTTATAAAACGGTCAATTTAAATAAAATAATTAGAATTTCATCCCGTGAACTACTCCCACAGTTCGTATACACCATTAAACATAGATCGAATAATTATTTAAAAACTCGAAATCAAATATAATTCTAAGCAACATCATCATCCACAACGAAACTCAAATCCCAGAATGGTATACATAGGTTCACTGATAAAATAGAAAGTAGTAATCTTGGTTCAATGCTAACACAAAACCTAGATAATCCAAACACCACGATAATAAGCTTCTAGCATTACCAAGATAATGAACTACAGTCAAGATAACCTCTTACTCTTCTTGATCACCAAGATCGCGCTGGACACCACCTGAGGAAGAAGGTAGGAGGTAAGCATAAAATGCCCACTAGGAAAAATAATTACCTGGTCGAAAATATTTTAGTGATGGAGAATTCCTGCATGGTTAGTTTAGTCCAAAATATACATATATATATAATCCAAACCGGAAATCCATATATATATAAAAGCAGTGTAATCAAAACCATTCAATCCATATGCACATGACATAAATCAACCTATATCCATGAGCTCTCATCCTCTCATCTGTGGAAATCCAGGATGATGGCACTAAGTATGCCTAACAATCTGCCTGATACCTAAGCCCGTACCCGGAGGGGACACCCATATGTTGCCTACCAAACCTGAAGAGGCAATCGAATTGCCTACACCTGCCAAATAGGGAGGTAATAAGAAGTAACAAAATTCCGCGCGGGTTTACGGACTCTAAATCAACGGTAGGGCATACAGTGCCACTCTGTAAACCTATGATACTAACACGGTGCTCATGTATGATCCTATGACACGTGCAATACAGAACTGAAGTGTAAAAATAATCATGCTCTGGTATTTTGGTAAAATCAGTATACTAGGTTTTTATTAAAAAAAAAAAAAACGAGCAGCATAACGGCCCTATTTTTAATATACCCAAAATAATCTGCACTCAGAAAATTCCCAGAGCAATACAGTATATATCTCATACAACCAATTCTCATCACAGATTTTTAAATAGTCTAGAAATCACATTTGTTCTCATATATTGCAGAAAGTAAGTTTTATTCGAAAACGATATAAAATAGAGGTAATTGAATCGCTACCTTGCTCAAATAGCAATACCATGCTATTGAATCCTCAAGGTGTCATTGACGATCACCTGGAGGGTCGGGAACCAATTCCAAGCTCTCGATCGTCGTCTTGTGAAAAACCAACTTCTCACTGGAGCTTCAATTCCACAAACGGACCTCTTCGCTGAATTCCGAGCATCCAAAATAGCTAGGTTAGACATACAACTTATCCAATTCGGGTCCGGGCCCACACTGGGCCGGTGGCACACAAAACGAGACAAATCTCGACCGTCCGATCTCGATTTCCATGTCGGTCACCAAATATAGGCAATATATATATCAAACTTCTCCATTTTCCGAGTACAATCCAAAAATGACAACAAAAACACAATCCAACAGCCGGATTAAAAAGTCAAACTTAAACTCGAAATACCCAAAATAGCAACTTTCAATCCGGGTAAAATGGAATTGAGATATATATAGCTTGATGATCCTTGCGATGAGACGAATCCAACGGGACCGGTTGGAGGTCGAATGGTGGCCGAAATCATCGCTGGTGGCC